>CAUYON010050195.1:0-25533 GCA_963573935.1 Arctocebus calabarensis
GTGAGGATGAGTGTAGGGCTAAGCACCTCAGCACCCCTGCCCCCAACCTCAGACACAAATGTGGTCATGTCCACCTTCTCCCTCGTGGACTATGTGGTGTTCATCCTGCTGCTAGTTCTTTCCCTTGCCATTGGGCTCTACCATGCTTGTCGTGGCTGGGGCAAACATACTGTTGGCCAGCTGCTGATGGCAGACCGCAAAATGGGCTGCCTTCCTGTGGCACTGTCCCTGCTGGCCACCTTCCAGTCGGCTGTGGCCATCTTGGGTGTGCCATCTGAGATCTACCGATTTGGGACCCAGTACTGGTTCCTGGGCTGCTCCTATTTCCTGGGGCTGCTGATTCCTGCACACATCTTCATCCCTGTCTTCTACCGCCTACATCTCACCAGCGCCTATGAGGTGAGCATAGAGGAGCACACGGGGCCATCAGGGTAAGGGATGCAGAAGAGGAACAGAGTACATAGACGGGATCTAGGATCTTGGATCTCATCTGTCTAATGACAGTAACAAAAACTTACCTAGTGTTGATAGTGCTTTCTGGATGAGGTTGGGGTTGGGGGATAGGAGTGAGGGAAGAAGGAGAGTGCTGTACTGAATGGAGCTCAGAATGAGTGCACGTTGTATATTCCTGGGTCTTCTCGAGCCACTTGAGGGAAGTTGTGTGTGAGCCATGGGAATTGAGTCAGGAGGAATATCTTTTTTTCTGTATACCCAGTACCTGGAGCTCCGATTCAGTAAAACCGTGCGGGTTTGTGGAACTATGACCTTCATCTTTCAGATGGTAAGTAGAATGAGGATAAAAGTTGAGCAGGAGTAGATTTGAAAGGGAAAAAACAAACAAGTAGAGGCTGGGGGCATGGTAGGGGGACCCAACCCATGCTCTTGAGCATGTTCTGAGAATTGGAGCCTTCCTTGCCCTTAGACGGGCAGGATTCCTGTTAGGGGTTAGCATCCAGAAGCTTTCTACTTGTCTGCTCCTTCCAATTCCAGCACGGATACCACTGGTGGCAGCAAGCTAGAATTTGGGAGGAAAAAGGAGAGGATGGCTGAGGTCCATCTTTCTTCTTTCTTTCCACCCTTGTCTTCTCTGCCCATCTCATTCTCTTTTCCACATTTGACAGGTAATATACATGGGGGTTGTGCTTTATGCACCATCATTGGCTCTCAATGCAGGTAAGGAGTCATGGCTCCTGGCTTCCAGCCATAGCAGGCTGGAAAAGCACCTTTGAGGCAGATAGAGAGGAGTACAGAAGTGAACCTGACCTTGGACAGGGAATTAGTTCACTTCATGGGCCCTTGGGTTGGTTCATATCACTTAAAAGCCAATAAGACATCACCATGCCTCATCTGAGTTGGTCAGTCAACATCTTTTGGTAGCGCTCTGCAATCTTTTTTTTCCATCGTGGTGGATGATTTATTTAGTTGTTAATGACCAAATACTTCATCTCTGTGATGTGACCTGGCTGCCCTACTGGGGCTTCTCCCTGGGAAACCCTGTTCCAGGGATAGGAATATAACTTTTATCTGTTTACAGTGACTGGCTTTGATCTGTGGCTGTCAGTGCTGACCCTAGGCATTGTCTGTACTGTCTATACTGCTCTGGTAAGTGCAGAAAGCTCTGGGGGATAGAGGAGAAGGGATGAAGTAAGGAGGAGAAGTGGGAGGAGAGGGAAAAAGAATGAGATAACACATCTAGGAGGTGAGATGGAATGAAATTCTAGGGTGGGATAAGATGAGATGAGATTTAGGGTTGGGTTTAGGAGCAAGGCTGACATATGATGGCAGCATAGTCTCCTTGCTAAAGGTACTGTGTCCTTACAGTGGATGGTTTAGAGAGACCTCTGTGGTGTGTGTGCTGTCCTTTCCCTGCAGGGTGGGTTGAAAGCCGTCATCTGGACAGATGTCTTCCAGACACTAATCATGTTCCTAGGGCAGTTAACAGTTATCATCGTGGGGTCGGCCAAGGTGGGCGGCTTGGGGCGTGTGTGGGCCGTAGCATCCCAACATGGCCGCATCTCTGGGATTGAGTAAGTAAACCCCTTTCCCTGGCTGGGGTCTGCAGTGCCTGGGAGCTTGCTTATCCTACATCCTGGTCCCAGAACTGTAGTAAACAGAGGGTGGGCTGGGAAGCCTCAGGTGCAATACTAGGCAGAGGGAAGCTGGCCCTACAGAGATCGAGGATGATTGTTGGTGCCCATCTGGTGTTAAAAGGGATTAGGACATTACCTGGAATGTGGCTGGGGAATCAAAGTACAGCGCTCCCTCTAACTTGCTGTGTTGTCTCTTGAGTGCACCCAGCTTCTTGCCCTTGGCCCTGTCAGTAATGTCTCTGCTCTGCTGTCCTCCAACCTATGTTGCCAGGAGGTTAGGATGACTGTCTCTGTCTGGGGCTATGGCATTATAACCAAATGATGTCTGTTACAGGCTGGATCCGGATCCCTTTCTGCGGCATACCTTCTGGACCTTGGCCTTCGGGGGTGTCTTCATGATGCTGTCCTTGTATGGTGTGAACCAGGCCCAGGTGCAGCGCTACCTCAGTTCCCGCACGGAGAAGGCTGCTATGCTGTGAGTGCAGGGACAGGAAATATCGAGCAAGGGCTGGGGGAGGCATTCCTTGGAGGTAATTGGGGTGAGGCAGGATGCCAAAGTGCACACACCTCTGTTGGGGTTGGGCTGTGCTAAGGGTATCTTTGAATATCATCTCTCCCCTTGGCACTGGTCTCTTTTGCAGGTCCTGTTATGCAGTGTTCCCCTGCCAGCAGGTAGTCCTCTGCATGGGCTGCCTCATTGGCCTGGTCATGTTTGCCTATTATCAGGAGTATCCCATGAGTACCCAGCAGTCTCATGCAGCCCCCGACCAGGTAAGAAGGCCGCCCTGGCTCCCTGGTAGGCCCATGAGGTGCCACACTGGGCCCCCAGGAGGAGTGTCTGTGGACTACAGAAAGGACTTTCACCCTGGGTTCTGGTAAATGACCCAGTTCTTTCCCCCCTCCCTCCCCCCAAGCACACACCATAGCAGTGTGACTCATACTCTGGCTGCCTCACTGAGACTGGCTAATTTTTCTATTTTTGGTAGAGATGGGGGTCTTACTCTTGCTCAGGCCGGTCTCGAGTTCCTGAGCTCCAGTGATCCTCCTGCCTTGGCCTCCCAGAGTATAGGTGGAGCAATTTTCAAGGGAGGAAAGAAATTGATTGCAACAGGAAATTGAGGAAGGCAGCTATTTTGAGGGGACTGACAGAGGGGCAGGTGTCAGAAATTTTTCATTGATGGACCACCTTTACTGGGAACAGACTCGAGTAGCTAACATCCCAAGGGTTATTCCTGGGGCAAAATCCTTTCCTGCTCTGAGATGCTAGGAGTCGAGCATGTAGGGACCTCAGCCCCTAGCATCACCAGTCATAGTCCTTACACTGCTAGCGTGGGACCTACCTTGACTGATGCCCTGCTGTGTACCTCATGCTTTGCTGGGAGCTGTCACATACCTGGTCTCTCCTAAGCCTCCAGTCTTCTTTCCCAGAGGAGAAAACAGGCTCAGTGACACAGCCAGAGTGTGAGAGTCACTACTATCTGGGGAATAAACTGTGTCATATTCTTATCTAAGCCCATTTTCTCCCTGCTTACTGTGGTGTCAGTTAGGTCAACAGAGATGCCCTCAGTGCCTGGCTCCCCTTCCTGGTAAACTAGTGTCAGTACTGACATGTGACCATGCAGAGGGAGCCTCCCTGCATGGCTCGCCCTCTGAGGACAGCTCTGGGCTTCTGCTCTGCTTGCAGTTCGTCCTATACTTCGTGATGGATCTCCTGAAAGGCATGCCTGGCCTGCCTGGGCTCTTTGTTGCCTGCCTCTTCAGTGGCTCCCTCAGGTACCTGCTTCGACCATTTTCCTCAGGCTTGGTACACCTGACCCCTACTTGGTACAAGGTGACAGGTGGAGGAGGGGATCCCTCTGAGTTTCTCACTGTGCCCATCCACTGTGTGTGTGACAAGGGACAGCTCCTCTGCAGGGCACAGCACATCTTCTCCCAGGAGATATCTGTATTTTGGTTAAGGATTATTCTTTTATAATATTTGAACAAAACCTGTACCCACACTCAGGAAAGGATAGTGTCCTTGCCTCCAGGCCCCCTCTGAGGTGGTCTCAGCTCCTGCTGTGTGGTTTTGGCAGTGTAGGTCCTCTCTCCACCATTCAGATTGCTTCCAGTCTCAGCACAGCTCCTTCTCCTCTTCCTTCTTTTCAGCACCATATCCTCTGCTTTTAATTCATTGGCAACTGTAACAATGGAAGACCTGATTCGGCCCTGGTTCCCTGAGTTCTCTGAAGCCCGGGCCATCATGCTGTCCAGAAGCCTTGGTGAGACTATGTTTCCTCTTCTCTTCAGTCTGCTTCTTCCTCATTTACACCCTGATGACGGTACTCAGTTGCTGGGAAACACCTGCTTTATCCTGAGCTCAGCACTTGCCTAGTGAAGTACACAGCCTTCGCTCTGTGGTTGTTGACAACTCACAGAGATCCTGGGAGGGCTTAAAGTGATGTAGGAGAGAGAACTTGGTGGGCGGGATCTGGAGCCCTGACATGGGCGTGAGGTAGTATACCCTTTGTTTCTAGGGACACAGAAGTGGCAGTTTGGCTGGGCAGGGAGTACACTTTTTCTTGTATTAACTCACATCTGCTTGTTTCTGTTCTTCTCTTTTTCTCCTAGCATTTGGCTATGGGCTGCTTTGTCTGGGAATGGCCTATATTTCTTCCCAAATGGGACCTGTGCTGCAGGTAATGACTATGGAGGGAGCTCAGTGGGTAGGGCACTGGCCGCCTACACCGAGGCTGACAGGTTTGAGCCCAGCCTAGACCAGCTAAACAACAACTGCGACAAAAAAAATAGCCAGGTGTTGTGGCAGGTGCTTATAGTCCCAGCTACTTGGGAGGCTGAGATGAGAGAATTGCTTAAGCCCAAGAGTTCGAGGTTGCTGTGAGCTGTGACGCCATGGCACTCTACCCAGGGCTACATAGTGAGACTCTGTCTCCAAAAAAAAAAAAAAAAAAAAGACTATGGATGGAAGAAGCAATTTTTAAGGGAGGAAAGGAATTGATTGAAACAGGAAATTAAGGAAGGCAGCTATTTTGAGGGGCATGACAAAGGAGCATGTGTCAGAAATTTTCCTTTGATGGACCACCTTTACTATGAACACACTGTCAAGTAGCTAAAAGCCCTAGCTAGGGTCATTCCTGGGATGTCTAGGCCCAGAGAGATCTAAGGATCAGCCTCAGAGATAAACTCAAAGCACATTCCCTTAGTCATTCTGCCCCTTTGGATTTATAACTACTGTTCCAGGTAGAAGAGACAGATCTGACAAGTGGGCTCCAAGGCAATATTGGGTGGCTGTGTTCTGCCTTGAGGCTGGGGTCTCTGAGCCTATGTGTTCCTTTTTTTTCTCCTTCAACCCTGTCCTTCCAGGCAGCAATTAGCATCTTCGGCATGGTTGGGGGGCCACTGCTTGGACTCTTCTGTCTTGGGATTTTCTTTCCTTGGGCCAACCCTCCTGTGAGTAATACATCTGGCTCCCCAGTCTTGTGCAGTGGGATGGCCTGGGGAATGGGTTGGGCGAGTCTCTCACCAGATCTGGGGCAGTGTGAAGGTTGAGAGGTCTGGCCTTGTATCAGGAATTGTGCACTGTCTCTGGGCAGGGTGCCATCGTGGGGCTGTTGGCTGGACTCATCATGGCCTTCTGGATTGGCATCGGGAGCATAGTGAACAGCATGGGCTCCAGCGTGGCTCCCTCTCCCCCTAATGGATCCAGTTTCTCCCTGCCCAGCAATCTGACTGCTGCCACAGTGACCACACTGATACCTTCAACTATTCTCCCCAAGTGAGGCGGGGCTTGCTATCTTTTTCCCTGGGGCTAGGAGCTCATCTTTGAGGGATTTCATAGAGCCCTTGCTAAGGCATGGCCATCAGAGGCTTCAGGGTGATGTTGAGTATTGGGTCCCAAGATTGTGGGACCATGCAGATGGGTAGAGCTAGGAGCCAGAGGGATACTCTTTCCACAAATTACTAACTGTCCTCCCCTCTTTGCTCTCCCCAGGCCCACAGGGCTGCAGCGGCTCTACTCTCTGTCCTATTTGTGGTACAGTGCTCACAACTCCACCACAGTCATTGTTGTGGGCCTGACTGTCAGTCTGCTCACTGGTGAGGGTGTGGGATTGCTGGGCAGAGGAACAGGAGGGGCTGAGGGAGATCCCCTGGGGACTCTGCAGTCTGCTGGGAGAGGGGTCCCTGCCTGCTGAGTCCTCAAGTGTCCATGACACTTCTTGCTGAGATCTAGGAGATGGGAGAGGGTTGGGTCTCCGGGCTCCAGAGGGAGAATAGAGGGCCTACTGCTCTGGAAAGTTCCACATGGGAGACTTAGAAGGATTTTCGCCTTCAGGGGGAATGCGGGGCCGGCCCCTGAGCCCTGGGACCATTTACCCAGTGCTGCCAAAACTCCTCGCCCTCCTGCCCTTGTCCTGTCAGAAGCAGCTTCACTGCAGAAGCTACACCCAGGTAGTACCTGCTGTCCAGATGATCCCCTGCCCTCCCTTTGCAAGATGCCGCCCTACCACCCAGGTTCCCTTTCAACCCTTTCCGTTGCCCCATTTCCAGGGCTCCTCTCTCTGAGGAGCTACTGAGCGTGGACTGTCCCACAGCGGCTGTCCCAGATCCTACCCCAGGGCCATGCTGGCTCAGAGGTAGGGGCAGAGCTAGGCCTCCTTTTCCCTCCCAGTCCTCTTCAAGCTCCCCCTCTGCTTTGTTCCTTCCCTGCCCAGCCTTGCTTGGCTCCCTCTTGCAGGGACTTTTTCTGAATGAATCCCTTTACCACTTCATGCCCATATTTAGTAGCTCCACCACCTTTGCTAAATACATGTATTTTATTAGTCTTCATTACATTATTTCCCCCACCCCACCCCCCAGTGGTAAGACAGAATTTATTTACAGAAAAGAATACAGAAAACACTAAGGCTCCTGGTAGAGGGAGAGAATTCAAGTGGGGAGAGAGACGCTCTCTCCGTTTCTCTCCCGGTCTTTCCCCGTCTCCTCCTTTAGGCCTTTAGTCTCGGTATATATAGGTGTATGGGCACCTTTGCTATATATATCCTCCAGGACCTCCCTGTGGACACCAACCTGTTTCCAGAAAAGATGGGGAATGGTGTGCTGAAGGACAGCAGAGATAAGGAGACAGAGGTGCTGAACAGCTTGTCTTACCAGGGGAGCAGCCCCACCTTCATCCTCCAGGAGACCTCCCTGTGATGTGGACTCAGGACTCCAGGACTCCTCTGTCCTAACTCTGCCAGGCAGCAGCCAGAGGCCACCCTGTAGTACAGGGATGAATCACTTGATGTGTTCTGCAGAGTTGGGCTGGATGACTGGGGCCACACCAAAGGACCTCATTCTTGGAGGGTCTCACCTGCAGTAGAAGCTGCATCTAGAGCGTGGTTTTCTTTGTTCCTTGACAATTTGTAAAGGATGGAGCTTGCAGGGGGCAGGATTGTGACAGAAGTAGGGAAAGAAGCGAATCCGCTTGATTCAACAGAGCTGGAGCCCTTTTAGGGCCCAATTTGGCAAGATTATCTCTGCCACAAAACTCAAAGCTGCTTTGGTCAGCTGTTGGTTCTCTTACAGTCCCATCTCATTACCAATTCTACCAGTCATGGGGGCTCCTGTGATTACTTTCAGGTAAATGTGACACCCAGGCCCCTCTCATTCTTATCTGTCTACCTCTGTTCTTGAGAGGGAGGTTTTGGTGTCCCTGAGCCTCTGGGAATAGAGAGGTACCTCCATCTCCTTTGCATAGAGTAGGCATTGCCTCCATTATCCACTTTTGAGATGGACGCTTGAGGGCAGGGCAAATGTAGATCAAAAAAACTAGGGCCATGACCAGATCCACTGTGGAGCAGCCATCTACCTGACTTCGGAAGCAGGCCATCCTGGTGTCATTCTTTCACCCGTGCCCCTGTTTCCATTTGGAGTTTCTTCTCTGTATATCTTTGTTCCTAGGGAATAAAATCTGCCATTGGACCTAGAATCCAGGTTCCTGTATTGTCTCGAAATGCTGTTGTCCACCCTTCCCCATGCCCTTGAGAGGATAAAGAGCTACCTCCCACGCATAGGTCATCTTCCTCTGCTGAGGAGGGCAAAGGAGACTAGTCCTGTGGCTTCAAGTTTCTGCGGCCACTATGTCTGTAGGGGACAGTGTTGTGCTCTCCAGGGTGGAAGATACACACTTTTTCTGAGGCTTGTCATCCTTGTCATTTAGTTTAGTCACTCTGTGGCCCCATGTATCCTTTGCCAGAACAGTCTGTTGCTCTGTGATTTTCACTTTTGAGGCTGGTGGAAGAATGCTATTTGATTTTAGAGACAACATTTTGATTAGATTATTGTCCTGTGAAGACGCTGCTTGTGCCCTCCCACACCTAGTCTCTACCCTGGCTGGCCCTGTCCAGCTGCCCAGAGCGGTATTGCATAAGCTCTCCAGGGTCCCATAGCAGAGACTTGGTCCCAGGCAGACCTGAGAGTCCAGCTTGGGTTGAGGCCTCCTCATGACTCCCAGCCACAATCCAGTGTGGTTCTCCCATGTCCCCTTAGCTCAGGGCAGGGACGTTCTGTCTTCTTTTCTACCTCTACTGCAATGTGCTGAGTCACCTCTTCTGCCTCTTTCCCCTGCTACCCTGGCCAGCCCAGTAGAGGAACAGGGCTTATTGTGCCAGAACTACACCCCGGTCACTCCCAGCCTGCTCAGACCTCATTTATACTATCTACTTGTGTTATAAGGGCTCCTCATGTGCCTTAGATCTACTGCCCTGGATTTGTTCTGGTCCACAAGGCTTGGTATTGAACATAAAATTCCTTTTCTGTATGGACTTTAGGTATCTGACCATCAGCTATTCTAGGCTTGGGAAGTTACCTTGGCAGGCCAGATTTATGTCCACTGAAGCTACCATATTTCATGTGGACCTGGGTAGGACTCCAGGGAGAATTGGAGAGAATGATATCCCCAGGGCTCAATTAGAAGTTAGTCTATGTGAGAGGACAGATGCAAAAATTATACATGTTGCAGTCCCAGCACTCAAATATATCTTGATTTGCCTTGAGGATTAAAATTCTAAGGATGGGTTTGGTGCCCGTAGCTCAGTGATTAGGGCACCAGACACATACACCAGGAATGGCAGGTTCAAACCTGGCCCAGGCCTGCTAAACAACAACAACAACTATAACAAAAAATAAACAAATAAATAAAAAATAGCCGGGTGTTGCAGCGGGTACCTATAGGCCCAGCTACTTGGGAGGCTAACATAAGAGAATTGCTTAAGCCCAAGAGTTTGAGGTTGCTGTGAGCTGTGACGCCATGGCACTCTACCAAGGGCAACATAGTGAGACTGTCTCAAAACAATAAAATAAAATTCTAATGATGGGCAGACAAGCCTGTGGTAATTTAGAAAAGATTCATTTTTTTCCTTTGCAGGTTCTTCAGGAATGTAATTGAAAAAAATGTTCCTTTCAAATACAAGCCTTATTTGTTTCCTGGTTCAAGTGCCCTGGTAGAGCTGACTCTTGGGCAAGTTCTTCATTTAGGCAACAGAAACCAAGAACTATGTAAATCAGAAGTGGAAGATTTAAGCCAGGGGTCCTCAAACTTTCTAAACGGGGCCAGTTCACTGTCCCTCAGACCATTGGCAGGCTGGACTATAAAAAAAAAACAAACTATGAACAAATTCCTATGCACCCTGCACATATCTTATTTTGAAGTAAAAAACCAAAATGGAAACAAATACAATATTTAAAATGAAGAACAAATAAAGTTAAATCAACAAACTTACCAGTATTTCAATGGGAACCTATGGGCCTGCTTTTGGCTAATGAGATGGTCAATGTTCAGTTCCGTATCTGTCACTGCTAGTCGTAACAAGTGATGCAAGTGTGCATCAGTTACTCCAGATTGGTTGGAGATTTCAGATGTTCTGGAAAAAGTCTGTTCACAGACATAAGTACTGCCAAAGATGGTTGCCATTTTGAGTGCATGGTTCCTGAGATTAGGCTATGTCTCCAAGGAGAGATGCATAGAAATTAGGAAGGCTGCTTGGCTTGAATGCATCTTTCAGAGAGTCACAATTCTGCAGTTCAGCCAGTTCCATTTGGTAAATTGTATCCACGTTTTCTTTTTCTTTATTTATTTCAAAATACTTTATTCTTAAAACAGGTCACAACACTAAGCTTTTGGTCCATTCTGCCACTATACAAGCTACAAATGCTTGCTGAGCAGTGGAGGGGAGCTCTTTCATAGCATGTCTGAAAAGTGAATAAAAATCCATATAAAACAAATATTCAAATAGTTTCATTGGAACACAGATAAGTGTGACCCCATTTCCTAATTTTACATATTGCTGCTTCTATGCCAACCCTACTCTTACAAAGACATTTCAAAACTAGCAATAATTAAGTTAAATGGTCCCCCCAAATCCCTTAATCCAAGCTAAACTTGCAGTTAACAGCTACAGAATGATATCTACACATTAATACTAGCTGAAGCACAAGTTGCTGGGTGACATTTCCTTCCACTTTCCCAAGTACAAGACACAGGCAGAGTGCTAACATCCTGCTCTTCTACTTCGGGTGGGTAGTCGAGGTTCGGGATTTGCTGCACAAGTTGCCACGTCAGTCCTGACATCACATAGTAGATAATTGGCCTCTGGAATCCATTGAAAGTAGAAGCAGCAGCTACAGTGTAAGCACCCAAATTTCCAAAGAGCATACAGTTGTTCACATGCATTTCTGGCAGGTCACAGCACTCAACTATCTGGTCAAGGCCATCACATGTTGGTCCCCAAATGCTGGATGAATAATACTTCTCATCTGGTGTAGGTCTCTTTTGCAGAAGAGGCTTTACATGAGCATGATCATAAAGGATGCAATTAAATGATCCATATACTCCATCATTGATGTAATACATAAAGGTTTGTTCACTGGACTCATTTTCATCACCGGAGCCTATCTATTCCTTTAATACAATTTTTTTGGCAATGATATTACTGCAAGTATGAAGGCTGATACAACATGATATCCGCCTGGCTCCGCTATGACTCTCACTCCAGAGTCTGGTGGAAAGTACTTGTCCAATGCTGGGCGAGGCTCACCAGTGATCTCTTCAAATTTAAGCTTCACATCCTCAGATTCAGGAAGCCACCATCAATATCAAGCAGTACATGCTGAAACCAACCTCAGCTCCCATGTCAAAGACACAGTGGGCATCAGAGATTGCCTACGTAAAGGTCTCAGGATCAGTACAGCCACTTCCTATGTGGAAGCTGACACCAATGACATCAATATTTAGCTCTTTTGCCTGTTCCAAAATAAGTGAATATAAATGGTTTTGAGTGTGGCACCAAATTTAACACTGAGTCTACAGACTGCTTTGGAATCATCAGTGGCAATGCACAAAACCAACTTGGCCTTTGGATGTGCTCTGGCAACTTTCATCAACTTGACTTCACTATCAAAAGTCATCATCTGGACCCCATTATTGGCAACACACTTAATTTGAGACACTTGTTTACAAGGATTTGCGTAGATAATCCTCTCTGGAGGTACTTTGAGACTTTACACCAATTGTATTTCAGTATTGCTAGCACAGTCAAATCCTGTCCCAATGGCAGCAAAGGTCTTCACAATGGCTCTACTGTCATTACATTTGACTGCATCAAAGGGAGTGACACAAGGAAGAGCTTTTAGCCATCTTCGGTGTTTCTTCAGAACATCTCTGAGGTCTGTTACGTACAAGGCATCCTTATCATCAGAAGAGGAAACTTCATTGATTTTTTGGTCCAGAATGTCCTTGGCAGTAAAACCTTCATCAAGAAAGTGGCAGTCAAACTCTTCATTACTAATGTTCGTGGTTTCTTGATGTTACTTTGAAAAACTGAGAAGGAATTTAAAGAAATACTTCCAGCTTCTCACAAAGGCTATTCTCCAGGAATTCTGAATCCCACTGCGTGTGTCCTCTGAGCAACAGTGGAAATGTTCTTAGAGAATCCGGGCTCCTCAGGCCATCCCCATGAAGAAGCCAGAAAGCCGCCGCCCTCACAGAGCTGGAGCCAGAGCCGCAGGAACGTTCGGCCGCCCCTGCCACACCCATCAACGTCTGGCTCCCACCTGCGGAGACGCCGACCTGAGGTGTCGCTGGAGCAGCTGGCAGAGGAGCAGCTGGGCGGCGACTTCAAGGACTGACCTCCACATTTTCAATGTTAATAGAAAATGGGTTACGGAAAAGCTTTATGTCCTGTTCATGGAGATGAAGCTCTTTAAATCTAAATTGAAGCTCCTTCTGCAACTTTTCCAGTGAATCCACACGTTTTGTTTGGGAATGCAGGCAATGGTTTTTCTGCTAACAGATTTTGCAGGCCGGGGATGAGTCTGCTGCTAAACAGGACAGGCAGTGGAGGCAAAAACACCTGGCAGTCCAGATAAATGTCTTCGAGGGGCCGCATGTGGCCTGCGGGCCGTAGTTTGAAGACCCCTGATTTAAGCTCAAGCCACAGAAGGACAGAGTGGTGATTGTATGCCTCCAAGAACTAGTGTAGGAAGGAGATCATCTCTTCTGGATTCTTGGGTCCTGACTTCTGCACTCCTCATTTTTTGGCCAAGCCAGTGGCTCCAAGAGAGTTGAGGGCAGGGCACCCTGCCTAGGGATTTAACATACCTCCCCCTCAATCCCCCCCTCAGATTAGCCAGATCTGCAAGAAATGGGAGTGAGAAGTGAGTAATGCCCACAATTGCAGCTCCTTGAATTCATGACCTTTTTCTCTTGTCTAGCCCCAAGCCCCATGGCCCCTGCCCATTCTGTTTTCCAAGGCCTGCCCATCCTTCCAGCAGGAGCATGGGTAGTCCTAGAAAAAGCCAAGATGACCCTCCCTGAGGTCTGCCCTCTCTAGCAGCCCCTCCAGTGGGGGGCTGAGGATGCTACTCCCTAGCTATCTCCCTCCTGCTCTCCCCCCATCTGCTGGAGTTCTTATTTATTGGTTTAATTTTTTTTTTAAGCCAACTATCCCACATGGCATTTATTTTTTCATTAGAAACAGCGTCTTACTCTGTCACCCAGGCTTGAGTGCAGGGGCATCATCATAGCTTTCTGCAACCTTAAACTCCTGGGCTCTCAAACTCTTGGCCTTCAATGATCCTCCTGCCTCAGCTTCCCAGGTAGCTAGAACTACAGGTGCATACCACCACACCCAGCTAGTTCTGCCAGAGTTGTGGACCTAACCATGGCCGCCTTTGTTCAGCATATTTATTCATCACCTACCCAAGTGAGGGCTTTATCTTTTACAGCTGGGGAGATTATTATACCAGGTGCCACCATTGACGTTTAATTTGAAGTTCTTGCATTTCAGCTGTATTTGCATAGAAGAGGACATAACTCCAAAGGACTAAAAACTTTTAAGAATTATGATATTTAAGGGAAAAAATGCAAAAAGATGCAATTATACAAATAATTCTAAATTCATAACAAAGTAAGGATGATTCTTAGTTTCTAACGTACTAACATCTTTTCTTCATGCATTTTTTTTTTTTTTGAGACTGAGTCTCACTTTGTTGCCCTCAGTAGTGTGCTGTGGTGTCATAGCTCATAACAACCTCAAACTCCTGGGCTCAAGTGATCCTTTTGCCTCAACTTCCTCAGTAGCTGAGACTACCAGCCATGACACCCAGCTATTTTTAGAGCTGGGGTCTTGTTCTTGCTCAGGTTCTTGAGCTCTTGAGCTCAGGCAATCTACTCGTGTCAGTCTCCCAGAGGGCTAGGATTATAGGATGAGCCACAGCGCCTAGCATTTTCTGCAGACATGTATTTATTTATTTATTTATTTTTGTTTTTTTGCAGTTTTTGGCCGGGGCTGGGTTTGAACCCGCCACCTCCGGCATATGGGGCCAGCACCCTACTCCTTTGAACCACAGGTGTCACCCTCTTCACACATTTAAAAAGTACTATTTAATGGTTGTGAGAGTGAAGTCTAATAGACCTGAGCTCAAATACTGGTTCATCCATCTAATCTCCTTAAGCTTTTTTAACCTGCATCTATTAAATGTGCAATTCACAGGGTTATTTAAGAACTCAAAATTATATTGCCTGTACATATGTACATTTATGTGTGTATGCATTCCTTCGATACCAGTTATTGTAATGATTACTTATTGAAGTTTTCAGAGCACTTTTCTTTTTCTTTTTTTTTTTTTTTTTTTGAGACAGAGCCTCAAGCTGTCACCCTGGATAGAGTGCTGTGGCACCACAGCTCATAGCAACCTCCAATTCCTGGGCTCAAGTGAGTCTCCTGTTTCCGCCTCCCAAGTAGCTGGGACTACAGGCGCCCGTCACAACGCCCGGCCATTTTTTGGTTGCAGCCGTCATTGTTGTTTGGCAGGCTCAGGCTGGATGCGAACCCGCCAGCTCAGGTATATGTGGCTGGCACTTTAGCCTGTTGAGCCACAGGCGCTGAGCCTTCAGAGCACTTTTCATCTACTACCTGAATTTATGCCTTGGGAGAGATGTACATCCCGTATTATCTATGTTTTTATTATGTAAAGTAAACTATTGCTTGGTTAGTAAGTGGTTGAGGCAGAGCTAAAATGAAGGTCTGTGACTTTGGGTAGCCCACCAGATTGGATCTGTGTTACCATGAAAGCAATGTCCTTTTGGATAGGGTCTTCACAAAGGCAACAGGATTACTCCTGAGATACCAGTCCAGAGTACAAGTGAAGCATCACATGGAACAGGGGCAATAGGACTCATTCTAGAATCTTTCTGGGGCAGTAGCTTAAAAACTTTTTTGACTGAGACCTATAGTAAGAAGTACATTTTACATCATATTCTAATACATACCTATGTTGCATGCATGTTACTAAAACCAAAAATTATTAAAAAAAAATACTGTGTTCTGCCCTATATAATGTGCACTTTTGGGGGGTTTTTTTTGCAGTTTTTGGCTGGGGCTGAGTTTGAACCCACTACCTCTGGTATATGGGGCCGGCGCCCTATTCCTTTGAGCCACAGGCGCTGCTCTATAATGTGTACCTTTTGGTCCAAATTTTTGAGGGGAAAATGAGGATGCACATTGTATATGAGCAGTACTGCTTTGGAGTGGGGGAGCCCAGCGGGCCTCCTGGAGCTCTGTGCCCTCCTCCCTGGGCCCACTAGGTGCACAGGGTTCCAGTCCAGGAGGATCCAGGATCTGATGGGAGTTGGCTGGAGTGGCCCTGAGCATCACAATCACGGGAGGGCGTGGTGGTGGGGCTGGCAAAGCGGGCTGTGGCCATGCAGGTCAAGGGCCGAGGCCCGTGTAGGCCCCAGAGGCCTGCTTAGCTGCACGTGGCTGAGCAGCCTCAGAGGCAGCTCCCACCCCACTGGCCATACACGTGGCCATCTTGGCCATGGTTTCTGGTCTGGCAGGCAGGAAAGGCTCCCAGGAGAGAGGAAAAGAGCAGCCTTCACAGAGCAGGCAGCCGGTGTGTGTGTGGGGGGACTGTGTATTGTGCACGTTTACCAGGAGAGCGTTAGCACCCCCCAGATATGTGTCTCCCAGCTGAGAGCCAGCCACTTTCTCCAGGGGTGTTTTCCTGAAAGTTTGGTCAAAATCGTGGATGTGCATTATGCACAGGATGGCATTATACGTGGCAAAATATGGTGTACCTTATTTTCTGAGCTCTTCCCACCCCTTGCTGAATAATTCAATCCTAAAGCCATGGTATGGAACAGAGCAAGATAGGCATTCACACAGGGGCTGTTTGGTGTGGGATGTCACAGCTCAAAAGTGAATGGGGAGGGAGGCTGTGCCTGGGAGTGGCCCGGCTAGGATGTCAGCCTGAGTGGAGTGAAGAGGATGTTCACACAGGGAAAGCCTGCTGTGAGGTGCTGGAGCCCGCGGTCCATGTAGGCTGCTAGGCTAGTGCGGCGTGTAAGAGCATGAGCTAATGAGAAGGGCATTCCCACAGGGAGGAAGACCTGGTGTGGATGTCCTCTGGGTTGGTGTGAGAATGGCGTCCACACATGGAGGCAGCTTTTTTTTTTTTTTTCCCAGAGATAGAATCTCTCTGTATCCAGGCTGCAGTACAGTAGTACAATTATAGCTCACTGTAGTCTAGAATTCCTGGGCTCAGGTGATCCTCCCAACTTAGGTTCTTGAGTATGTGGGACTATAGGCATATGCCACTACATGTGGCTAATTAAAAAAAAGTTGGTTTTGGTTGTTTTTTTAGTAATGGGTTCTGATTATGTTGCCTAGGCCTCAAATGACCCTTCCTCCTCATCTCCCAAAGTGCTAGAATTATAGGCACAAGCCAGTGCACCCAGCTGTGGGGGTAGCACGATAGGAGGTGTCAGAGCCTAAGGGGCATGAGGAGGGCATCCATGAAGGAGGGGGTGCTTGACATGTTTGTCAGAGCCTGAACATGTATGTGTGTGTCCATCTGTGTATGTATCCCACATGGAGAATCAGAAACCAAACAGAACAAATAGGGCATGTGAGTAGACTGAGTGCAGTGAGGATAATGTCATATGGAAGGAAGACCTGTTGGAGCAGGTGGGAGCTCAAGAAGGGTGAGGAAGTTATCCATTATTGAGGCAGCTTCTGTGGGTGTCAGAGTCTTAGAAGGGTGATGAGGATGTCCCCGTACGGGCCAGCCCAGTGCAGAGTCTCAGGGCCTGAGTACAGTGAGGAGCGCATCTGTGCAAGAGACAGCGATAGGGCTTTAGGCTGCATGCAGAAAGTGAATCAAATAAAAAGCACATTGAGGGGAATGTGAGTGATGTCTCTTACTATTGGAGAATGGTGTTAGGTGTATGGAAAGGGAGAAAGCAAGAATGAACCCTGTTGTGGTGAGTTGGAATAGGAGATGTTGGCATGGATTTGTTGTTTTCAGCATGCCTATATAGATACAGAAATAAATAGGGTTGGAAGTTGCTCCATCTACTGAGAGTGCCTGGGAGCACTAGCACCCCAATAGCAACGAGTACTTTGTGTCTAAATCTTGGCTTCTAAATATCATTCTCTGCTTTAAAAGTCTAAGGCTACTTGGAGAAATAGACGTATCCAGAGTTGGGAATAAAGTACAAGATGTGTCAGTGTGATGAATTCTTACAATTTTATGTTGCCTTGGCATTCGCTTTGAATGTAAATTGGAATTTCTCATACCAGAAGCAGGGCTCAGTTACCCTTGACACAGTTTCGAGTTCTCTGCCCTTTCCCAGTACCTCAATGTAATTGATCCAGCTATCTCCCTTATACAACTTCTTCCTAATGACCACCTCCCTATGGCATAGCTAGATAGAGCCCACCTGACTGGCCCACAGACACTCTCACCTTGTGTGGACTCTGCAGATATGCCATGTGTATGACTTCCTTGAGTTCTTGCTTGCTTTAAACCACCAATTAAATCCTCTTGTGGGAATCCAAGCGCAGTGGCTCACGCCTGTAATCTCAACACTCTGAGAGGCTGAGGCAGGAGGATCTCTTGAGCTCAGGAGTTTGAAAACAGCCTAAGCAAGAGTAAGAATCCCATCTGTACTAAAAATAGAAAAAAATAGCCAGGTATTGTGGCAGACACTTGTAGTCCCAGCTACTTGGGAGGCTGAGGCAGGAGGATCACTCAAACTCAGGAGTCTAAGGTTGCTGTAAGCTAGGCTGAGGCCACAGCATTCTAGCCTGGGCAACAGAGTGAGACTCTGTCTCAAACAAAACAAAACATAAACCCAACCAAACAACAATAAGAACTCCAATAATACAATGATTAATATTAAGAGATAAAAGCAAAAATCTGGGCGGCGCCTGTGGCTCGGCTAGTAGGGTGCCAGCCCCATATACTGAAGGTGGCAGGTTCAAACCAGGCTTTGGCCGAACTGCAAAACAGAAAAATAGCCGGGGGGTGTGGTGGGCGCCTATAATCCCAGCTACTCAGGAGGCTGAGGCAAGAGAATCGCTTGAGCCCAAGAGTTTGAGATTGCTGTGAGCTGTGTGATGCCACGGCCCTCTACAAGGGCGATAAAGGCAAGGGCATCCATTTTTCTGGTAGGATGCCTATCCTACCAAGGGCATCCATTTTTTTGTCACTACAAAAAAAAAAAAAAAAAAAGGCAAAAATCTCATTATCTCAACAGATGCAGAGGAAGTGTTTCATAAAGTTCAACATGCCTATATGAGAAAAGCTAGTACTGAGATAGAGGGCTTCCTAAACTGGATTGAGGGCATTTGTGAAAAAGTCCACAGCAAATCTTTGAAAACTAAGATCAAAGTGAAAGGTAAAACAATTTAACTAATTCTTTTACATATAATCAAAGTTTTAAAAAAGGGAAACAATGGAAGAAAAATGTTTAATGGTGAAGGGTTGAAAGCTTTCTCTTTGAGGTCAGGAACAAGATAAGGCTTTGAGATCAGGAGCACGATAAGGCTGCCTATTATTACAATTTCTATTCAACATTGTACTTGATGTTCTTTCTAGTCAACACAGATACATGAGAGCACAAACATAAAGGAAAGGAGTGATGAATTTGACCATATCAAAATTAAAAACTTCTTTTGCCATGAAAAACAGCATTAAAAGAATGAAAAAGACAATATACAAAAAAAGTAAAGAAAATGTATTTGTATCACCTATAATGAGGTAAATAACATGACGTAAAGAACTCCTAACAATCAGCAAAGAAAAATCACCTAATTAGAAATGGGGAAAAGATTTGAATTAATAATTTACAGAGAGGAAATCTAAGTGTTCCAGAAACATGTAAAAAGGAATTCAATCTCATTAGTATTCCATGCTAATTTAGTAGTTTATGCCAACTAGAAGCAAAACAGGGTAAGATTATATACCAGATTGGCAAAGAATGACTCCAAATACGATTTGGAGCCATTGACTGGATTCATGTTAAATGGCTGCAGTTTTACCCACATTGCTTCTACATAATTAGTGCAAACATCCAGAGTGAAAAAGGCAAATTAATTTCATTATATAAGAAAATAGTTTTAATTTCAGTGACCCCTCCTGGTAAGGTTTCAGGGATCCTTAGGGGCCCATGACCTGCACTTTGAAAACTATTGCCCTAAACCAGGAACCTTCATAGTAATATAATAACCTCAAACTGGAAATAACCCAGAAGTCTATAACAAACTAGCCTTACATTCTCATAGGAATGCTATGCACCAAAGGTGAAAAATTAACCACATCCACACCCGTAACAGTGCAAAGTGTTAATCAAAAGAAAGCAAGTTGCAATCAAAAACACTGTGTGATTCCATTTGTTCAATATGGAAAAAATTAAACTCTGCTATTCATGGCGCCATACAAAGGTGGTAAAACCATGAAGAAAGGCAAAGGAATGATTAACTCTAAAGTTGAAATAGAAGCTCCTCTAGGGAAGAGGGTGGATTGATGTGATCAGGGAGGGGCAAAGCTGTGACTCTTAACTGGGCATAGGTATCATAGAAGTTCACTGTAAAAATTACACCTATGTTTTATACACACATATACCCTATGTACATCTCATAGTAAATATTTTTAATCTACCAATAAAATATGATGGGGTTTGGCATAGCTGCCTACTTTCAATATATCATTAAGAAGAAAAAGCAAGAAGCAGAATAATATAAATTATGGCACCATTTATAGTAAAGATGATAAGATAAGGAATACACCAGTACTTGTTTGTATGTGCATAAACTATCTCTGGAAGTGGATATTTTTATTTTATTTTATTTATTTAATTAGAGACAGAGCCTCAAACTCTCACCCTGGTTAGAGCGCTGTGGCATCACAGCTCACAGCAACCTCCAATTCCTGGGCTCAAGCGAGTCTCCTGCCTCCGCCTCCCAAGTAGCTGGGACTACAGGCACCCACCACAACGCCCGGCCATTTTTTGGTTGCAGCCGTCATTGTTATTTGGCGGGCTCGGGCTGGATTCGAACCCGCCAGCTCAGGTGTATATGGCTGGCGCCTCAGCCTACTATGACTACAGGCGCCTGCCACAACTCCTGACCATTTTTTGGTTGCAGCAGTCATTGTTGTTTGGCGGGCCCCAGGCTGGATTCAAACCCACCAGCTCAGGTGTACGTAGCTGGTGACTTAGCCCGTTGAGCCACAGGCGCCGAGCCTATTTATTTATTCAGAGACAGAGTCTCACTTTGTCGCCCAGTAGAGTGCGGTGGCATCACAGCTCACAGCAACCTCCAGCTTTTGGGTCCAGGTGATTCTCCTGTCTCAGCCTTCGCAGTAGCTGGGACTACAACGCTTAGCTATTTTTTTTTTGTAGAGACAGCGTCTCACTTTATCACCCTTGGTAGAGTGCCGTGGTGTCACACAGCTCACAGCAACCTCCAACTCCTGGGCTTAGGCGATTCTCTTGCCTCAGCCTCCCAAATAGCTGGGACTACAGACACCCAGCTATTTTTCTGTTGCAGTTTGGTCCGGGGCTGAGCTCGAACCCACCACCCTCCGTACATGGGGCCAGTGCCCCACTCACTGAGCTATAGGTGCCGCCTTGAAGTGGATATTTTTTAAAAGCCCTATACACCAGGAGGATTTAAAAGACTCCTAAATAACATCTGCATTAAAGAGAAAGTGATGGCTGGATGCAGTGGCTCATGCCTATAATCCTAGCACTCTGGGAAGCCAAGGTGGGCAGATCACTTGAGCTCAGGAGTTTGAGACCAGCCTGAGCAAGAGTGATACCTTGTGTCTACTAGAAATGAAAAACTGAGGCAACAAGCTCACTTGAGTCTAAGAGTTTGAGGTTGCTGTGAGCTATGACACCATGACATTTTATTGAGGGCGACAAAGTTAGACTGTGTCTCAAAAAAATAAAAAATCGATAAATAAATAGTAAGTCATACTGGAAGTTATCAGCCATTTAAAAAGGTATTGTGACTAGAATATCACATAGCCAAAACTATGGCTTTAGATGAGAATCTTTTAAATGTTGAACAATTTGATGAAGAGGACAAAAAATCTCATTTAAATTGCTTTTCTTGATTACTATTAAGGTTTTGCACTTTTTACTTATTCGTTTATTTTGTCTCTTTCTTTTCTTCTCCCTCCTCCTCCTCCCTCTCCATCTCTTTCCCTCCTCCTTCTCCTCCTCTTCTTTTGATTTAGATTTTTTTTTTTTGAGACAGAGCCCCAAGCTGTCACACTGGGTAGAGTGCTGTGGCATCACAGCTCATAGCAACCTCCAATTACTGGGCTCAAGAGAGTCTCTTGCCTCCGCCTCCCAAGTAGCTGGGACTACAGGCACCGGCCACAACGCCCAGCCATTTTTTGGTTGCAGCCGTCATTGTTGTTTGGCAGGCCGGGCTGGATTCGAACCCACCACTCAGGTGTACGTGGCTGGCACCTTAGCCCGTTGAGCCACAGGCGCCAAGCCTCCCAAACATATTTTATTTATTTATTTTTTGAGACAGAGCCTCAAGCTGTCGCCCTGGGTAGAGTGTCGTGGCATTACAGCTCACAGCAACCTCCAATTCCTGGGCTCTAGTGAGTCTCCTGCCTCTGCCTCCCAAGTAGCTGGGACTACAGGCGCCCGCCACAACGCCCGGCCATTTTTTGGTTGCAGCCGTCGTTGTTGTTTGGCAGGCCCAGGCTGGATTCGAACCCACCACTCAGGTGTACGTGGCTGGCACCTTAGCCCGTTGAGCCACAGGCGCCGAGCCTCCTTCACATTTTTAATTATTTATATCATCTATTTTTCATGTGATGGGGCAGAAGATTCACTCTAATGTTATTTTCCCTTCAGTGGATAGCTAATTATCTCATATAATTTATTGAAAAAACCACCCTTCCTTCACAGATTTTAAATGTCACTTTTATTATAAGCTACACTTATATAGGAAAATCTGTTCATATTTATATAGATTTATATGTATTTATAGCTATATTTTCATGTACTGTAGGGCAAATCTTTTTTTCAGATTTTTTGTTTTGCCTGTTATTAAATATTTCATCAGGATTCTCAAGTTCCAATCTAAAAAAATCTTTTCCAAGAGTGATCAGTCAAGTTAAAAGAAAAAAAAACTTTAAGATAAAAAATCCTGTTCAGATTTAGTTAAGATTTCATACAATTAATAGATCAATTTTTTTTTTGGTAGAGACAGAGTCTCACTTTATTGCCCTCGGTAGAGTGCTGTGGCGTCACAGCTCACGGCAACCTCCAACTCCTGGGCCCAGGCGATTCTTCTGCCTCAGCTTCCCGAGTAGCTGGGACTACAGGTGCCTGCCATAACACCCGGCTATTTTTCTGTTTTTGCAGTTCGGCTGAAGCCTCGCTTGAACCCGCCACCTTTGGCCTACTCGATGAGCCACAGGTGCTCCCCTTAATAGATTGTCTTAGACAAACAACAGCATAGAAATTGCTTTTCCTGGATGATGTGATTACAGATCTGAGTGGCTTTCCATTCAGAGTTAATCTCATAGAGCCCGAAATCTCTCTGAATTGTCCACAAGGGGTCTCCAAGATCCAAAGCATGGATGATGCTTAGCCTGGGCTCCCCAAAGTCTTTGGATAAGATTGTAACATCAAAGTGGCAAGCTGCAGGCTCAGCGCCTGTGGCTCAACAGGCTAAGGCGCCAGCCACGTACACCTGAGCTGGCGGGTTCAAATCCAGCCCGGCCTGCCAAACAACAAGCACGGCTGCAACCAAAAAATGGCCGGGCGTTGTGGCTGGCGCCTGTAGTCCCAGCTACTTGGGAGGCAGAGGCAGGAGACTTGCTTGAGTCCAGGAATTGGAGGTTGCTGTGAGCTGTGATACCACAGCAACCTGGCTCTGGTGCATTGGCCAGTTAACTTGCCTTATTTACATGCAGAAATGCAGTAGTAATCCTAACCAACCTCTAAGTCATCACCTCTCATTGCTTACACATTTTATACAATTTGATATTGAACAACTCATGTATTACCAATATTAATTTTAAAAGCCCTGTACATCTGGAAACTTAAAAACACTTTCGAGAAGTAATGGAGAGAAGCTTTCCATTTACTCCACAAAACATACTGACTGATGGTCAAAGCCCTACAAAATCCCATCGCTACTCACATGTGGATCCCACGTGTGGAGTTGTATATGTGCCAAGAATCAGTTATGTTTTTCCCAAATTTGTGTTTGCTGGTTGTATAGGTGTTCTAATCACCTTGCTGTTATCAGGTGAGAGTGGAAGTCCAGGTTTCCGACAGAGCCCCTGTAGACACTCTAGGAAGAGGCCTGCTTTACCCTTAGACAAAGGTGTAAGTCCAAGCCCCAGGAGGCCTCTGCTGATACACCCTGCTGGGAGAGGGAGGGGTGCTTCCCACGTGGTCTCCAGTGATACTGTGGGTGTGGGGCTCTACTTTCTGATCCTGAATTTCTATTCTGGACATTTTATATAAATGGAATCATATAATATGTGGTCTTTTGTGCCTGACTTTTTTTTTTTCTTTGTAGAGACGGAGTCTCACTTTATCGCCCTCGGTAGAGTGCTGTGGCATCATACAGCTCATAGCAACCTCCAACTCCTGGGCTTAGGCGATTCTCTTTCCTCAGCCTCCCAAGTAGCTGGGACTACAGGAGCCCACCACAATGCCTGGCTATTTTTCTGTTTCGAAGTTTGGCTGAGGTTGGGTTTGAACCCTCCACCTTCAGTATGTGGGGCCGGCGCCATACTCGATGAGCCACAGGTGCCGCCCTGACTTCTTTGACTTAGTACATTGTTAAGGTTTATTCATGTTGTACAGCATTAGTGCTTCATTCCTTTATATCATTACATAGTTTTCCATTGTATGGAAATATTACATTTTGTTTATCCATTCATCAGTTGATTGACATTTGTGTGGTTTCTGCTTTTTGGCTATTATGGGTAATGCTGCAATGAACATTTGTGTGGAATTTTCTGTGTGGCTGTTTCCATTTCTCCACTGAGGAGTAGAATTGCTGGGTCACATGTTAATTCCATGTTTTAGCCTTTTGAAGAATCACCAGACTGTTTTCCAAAGTGGCTGCAAATTTTATATTGCCACCAGCAATGTATGAGTGTTCCTACTTTTCCATAACCTTGTCAGCTCCTGTTATTTTGTACTTTTTTTTTCTTTGTGGGTATGAAGTAGTTCTCACTGTACAGTGGGGGGGGGGTTTGTACTTTATTTTTATTTTTAGAGCAGCTTTAGAATTACAGAAAATTATTAGGAGAGTACAGGGTTCCCATATACTCTCCCTGAGCACACAATTTCCTCTATTGTTTACATCCTGCATTAGCATGGTGCATACGTTATAATTGGTGAACAAATATTGATCCATTATTATTGACTAAATTCCATAGTTTATATTAGGATTCACTCTTTGTATTGCATATTGTATTTTTTTTTTTTTGAGACAGAGTCTCACTCAGTTGCCCCAGGTAGAGTGCTGTGGCCTTATAGCTCACAGCAACCTTAAACTCCTGAGCATGAGCAATACTCATGCCTCAGCCTCCTGAGTAGCTGGGGCCGGTGCCCACCACAACACCTGGCTAGTTTTTCTATGTTTAATAGAGATGGGTTCTCACTTTGTTCAAGCTGGTCTTGAACTCTTGAGCTCAAGGGATCTACCTCCTTCAGCCTCCCAGAGTGCTAGGATTACAGGTGTGATCCACCGCACCTGACCCATATTGCATATTCTATAGGTTTTGACAATGCATAATGACCCAGGTCTACCATTACCATATCATACATAAGAGAACACTTCCACTGCCCTAAACATCCCTTGTGCTCTACCTATTCATTTTCTCCCTCCTTCCTCCAGAACTATTGATCTTTTTGCTGTCTTCAGGGTATTTGTCTAGACTGTCTTTCTTCTTTTTCAGAAAGTCATATAGTTGGAATTCATATACTATGTAGCCTTTTCCAATTATCCTCTTTTACTTAGTAATATGCTTTCAAGAGCCCCCTCCATGTCTTTTTGTGGCTTGGTAACCTACCTTTTTATTGCTGAATAATATTCCATTGTATGGATTACCATAGTTTGTTTATTCATCCTTCTGTTGAAGGACATCTTGGTTGCTTCTAAGTTTTGGCAATTATGAATAAAGCTGCTAGCAACATTTGTGTGCAGGTTTTTGTGTGAACATGAATTTTCTTTTTTTTTTTTTTGTTTTTTTTGAGACAGAGCCTCAAGCTGTCACCCTGGATAGAGTGCTGTAGCATCACAGCTCACAGCAACCTCCAATTCCTGGGCTCAAGCGAGTCTCCTGCCTCCGCCTCCCAAGTAGCTGGGACTACAGGCGCCCACCACAACGCCTGGCCATTTTTTTTTTTTGGTTGCAGTCGTCATTGTTGTGTGGCGGGCCTGGGCTGGATTCGAACCCGCCAGCTCAGGTGTACGTGGCTGATGCCTTAGCCCACTGAACCACAGGCGCCGAGCCAAAATTTTGATAGATTTGAGGCAGATAAAATAATGCATTTTATATAAGATCAGAAGAGGATTTTCTGATGTTTCCCCCAATTTTTTGGAGAGTAACTTTTTATTTATTT
>CAUYON010050196.1:0-14025 GCA_963573935.1 Arctocebus calabarensis
CTAGTTTCAGAGTTGGTGGGCAATTGTCAATGTTAGTTCTGTAGAAAATCAAGTGTACAGGATTCACATGCTCAGAGAAGTTAAATATCATGAATGGTATGTCAATCAGGTTGATAAAAATATCTCAGATTGCATGTGAAGCCCCCACACTGTACCCCATGATTGAACTAATGTACACAGCTATGATTCAATAAAAAAAAAAAAATCGTGTTTTAATATCCTCTGCTGACAAAGGCAGTAGAGTGTGTCAATAGATGAAAGACTTTCAGTTCACCATCAAGAATGGTTATAATTCTTAAAAGGGTAGGCCTCAATTATCAGGAAAAGTTCACTTCTGTGGAACAGCTCATTTATAGATTATCTAAGATCAATGAGGCATTGCCATATAATCAGCTCTCAAATATCCATAATAAACCGTTCTTCTTCCTGCTACCTGTGGATGGCCTTTTGTAAGCCACGTGAGCTCAAGGAATGTAAGCTCTTCTCTTAATTCAAATAGTATGTAATTACTTAATAAACATGCCACCAAAATTTCCCAAGTAAAGTGGTTATAGTGCGGTTAAACTGGGTAATCCATAGGGTGTTACTCTTAAGTTAATGTGGGTAACTGAAAAAAGTGAAATTTACTCTCTGGGACTAGGAAAGTGAAAGGCATCTACTTCTTGGGTCATTTGTACCATCACTCATCATCCCTCCAGGCTGTGAACTCGGGTAGGGGTAACAAATTTATGATACTGTCAATGGGAAGGACACAATCCTTCAAAGGTTTGAGATAGAGAAGACCATATGTGAGAGTGTTCAGGGACTGTTTTTCTGGGGAACGTTTGAGAAGTTCTCCCTTCTCTACACTCTTCTGGGATTCAACCTTTGACAGGAAGAAGCCAAGGCTAAAGAAAATCTTGAAAGAGCCATCAGAGCCTCTCTGGAAAGTTCCTCTAGAAACTCTTGATGTTTTAACAGCATAGAAAAGCAAATTCTAGGGTTAGGAGGCTGAGAGGGAGTTCAAAGTTTAGGGCATAGCTACCTTCTTTCCAAGTAGTTCTGTATTTTAAACAGCTCAGTCTGATGTGAATTGAAGTAATAGCTTTTATAGGTTGGCAGGCATTGCGCTGTAATTTTCTTCCAGTGTCAAAATAATGATTATTGTCTACATTTGTAATATGCTTCCTAGTTGGAAAGCCCCTTTTTATTGCTAATGTCATGTCATTTGATATATTCATCAACTCTTCAGTTGGCAAGTTAGAAATTATTATCCTTACATTTTTATATCGGGAAACTGAGTCTCAAAGAGATTAAGTGACTCTGTAGTGAGTGATGGAGACAAGACTTGAATGGGAGACAGAAGACTGCTTTTAGACTATGCATGAGGTGGGGTGTGGAAAGGGAAAACAAGTGTTTGGTAAAGGCCTGGACTTAGGCTCCAGTCATAGTTAGGACAGAGTTCTAAAGCTAGAAAGGAAAATTCAGCTTTAAACATTTGGCTTTTCCCCTACTCTAGTAGTTGCCTAACATCTCTTCAGTCTCTCTTCTAAAAAATCTTGAGTCAAGAATAATGTTTAGAGAGAATTCTAGAAGTTGAGGGCTATGTAGGCATGGCTACCTATTTTGTTGTTTGTGTTCTGCCAGACTCTTGTTTTGCAGCTGGCTTCCTGTGCTACCTTTCTTGTTAGTAGCAGACTATTGCTTTTCAAGTCTAGTCATGCTTTACACCTGGTCGAACTAATAACTTGCTTGGATTTGCCATGCATAGGAGTTACTTCTTAGCAAGTGAGAGTTGTTTGGGGGCTGCTTAGACCTAGCTAATGTAGGGTCTTGTTTGTATCTTCGGATGAACAAGATCATTGATCCAATTTCTGGTTGAGAGGAGGAAGTAGAGGAATTATGGATGGGATACTCCTTTGGAGTTTGAAGACCTGTGATTTAGGTCTGGGCCCTGCTGCTAGCTTTCCAGGGCAATCTTGACCAAGGTGTTGCCCCTTTCTGGGCCATAATCTGTTCCTCAAGGGGTTGACCTGGCTAATCCCGGAAGGCTATTCTTTCTCTGAAGTTTTTTTATTTATACAGAAATGTCACACTTCCCTAACCATGGAGGCTGGTCTGCCCCAACATGGGTAGAGGGATGGTTGTACATGTCTCAAATGGTTTTGTTCTGTGGGAACTGAGTCAAACAGGCAAATCTTACCAGCTTTGGAAAGTGGAAAGTGGCCAGGTTTGCCTGGATTTTGGAAGGTAGACCTACATAGAAGGGCCTTGGGAGTGTTCAGGAGCCCAATTGAGTGGAAAGGTGAGCAGGTGAAAGTGGCAGGCATTAGTCCAGACCTGATGTGGTTGGGGAGGAAAGAAGTGCTCTGGAGAGGTAGTTCTTAGGGAACCCACCAGACACAGGCAGCAAACTGATACCATGGAGTAGATATTTTAGCATAGTCCCTGGATAGGTAGTTTCTGGTTATAAGCAGTTGATAAGCACTCAGGAGTATGACACTCTCACATGACAATATGTTAGTAGAGCAGCCAAAAGCTGTAGAGGCAAGGAGAGCTGCTCCCTCTTGTCACCATTCCCTCTGTGTAGAATGAGAGGTTATTAAAGTTGTGTCACAGAAACTATATGTGGGAAATGAAAGAAACAAGTTCATAAAGGCAGGTAAGCCTGGTCCTTTAGATAAAGGAAAAATTGTAATGATTGCTTGATGTCAAAGCATGTGGGGTTGGATCTGCTAGTGCTGATATGTTTTATTTGTTGTTTTTCTTTCAGGTTTGAAGCAAGGTTTAGAAAAGGGGAATTTGAACTCCCTATGGGCTAAAATGAAGCTAAATGTTAACTATTAGAGCTTCTCTTCTTATAGTAAGGGGCTGAATTTTGCATGGAACCAGCTAGGCACCCTGCCTTCTGACCCACCTTGGCCACTGTGTACTGAGGGAAGTCTAGCTTGTCTGTCCAATTAATCTTGGACAATTTGTAGAAAAATATATAAACTCTGATTAATTGATTTAGGTTAGGGCTTTGGCCATCAATGTTTTTACAGGGGATTCCAACATTGGGCAAAGGTTGATAATCCAACATTGGGCAAAGGTTGATAATATAATGAAAGCTTTTCTTCATTATGTACAAGAAATATGAACCTCAGAAAGGTGAGAAGACCTGTGCCCATACCCACATGGCATGGTTATAGCCGAACTGAGATGAAACTTGACCCAGGGTTCTTTTCACTCTACTCTAATAGCTTGAGTTAAGTTGGTCCTGATAGCTCAGTTGGGCATCTTGTAAACTTAGTCAGAGGGCATGGAGGAAATAGGAGTTAAAGCTCCCAACCCACAAGTGCTGGAGGAAAGGGTAAGGTTTGGAGTAACTAACTGGACCTGATGGAGGTAAACACTCTTTTTTTAAGAGAATGAGTTCACTATCTGGACATGTGCGTACCAGTGGCTTGGGGGAGGCGGAAAGATGGGAGACAATGAGAGGTGAGTAATGCTGTGAACACCAAGGCATTCAGTTAGGGGGGATATTACAGAGAGTTAAGAGCCTAAGGACCTGGTGACTTCCCCATATGGAAGTTCTGAGCTAGGACCCTGTCTGGTGTCCAAAGTAGGGTGCTTAAGAACTAAGGACTGCTTGTTCTTTGCTTAATGCTTTGGCTGGATGGCCTTTACACCTGACTGGGGAGTAAGCCCAGCCATAGAGCAGCCTCTTCTATGCCCTGGCCTCTGCTACTCCCATCCTTTTATAGTACATCAAAGTCTTCCATATATCCTGACACACCATATCACAGTGTAGTCTTTGATTATTCCTCACTGTTTTATGTGTGACACCCAGATTATAGAATAAGCTCCTCCCATGGTAGGAAAGAGAGATTTATTTCAAGTCCTCCCAGGAGCATGAGAAATACTTAGTTGAGAGAACTAAGGAATAGCAGAAGGATACTTTGGAGTTTCTTTTCCCATAAAGGTCTTAACAGGACGTTTTTCTTGGGGGAGAAAGGTGACTGGGAGCTTTTGGGTAGTTATAGTACACACTTCATTCTTTGACATTCAAGAATTATGTCTTTTCTCTGTTAGATGGGAAACACCTTAAAGGACGGCTTGTCATAATGTCTGTATTTCCAGTACACAATAAAATACCATCATGCTTTGCAGGAGTTCAATAGTTGCTAAATTGGTTTGAGGCTATTTCTTCTTCTACCCCTTATTTTGAATCTAATCAGATTCCCAAGAAGCCTCCTATGTTCTGGCTGAAGACTGTAGAATCTAAGGAAAGAGGAAAGGACTGCATCTTAGGGTTGCTATCCATAGCACCCCTTTTATCTAGAAGCCTGCCTACAGTTTATAGCAGTAGTTGACTTTTGGGGTATATATACTTTCACATATACATATTTTCCTTTCTTTTCTTTTTTTTTTTTTTCTACAGGAGGGACAAGTATAAAGAGCCTGAATGGGAGGTTAGAGAGTGAACTCCTGAATAGTTGTTTCTTCTCAATACTTTTGAGAGAAGGGCCAACCACATCATGAGTATCCTTGAACTAGTCCAGAAGGGTAAGGCCTGAGTACAGTATTGGCTGCTAATGGAGGTCTTTAGCATTGAAGCTTTGTGGTTGGCTTAGTTTCGTTTTTAGCCTCTCTGTCCCACTACAATTAGCATCTTCAACTTGTATTCCTTTTATTCATCAAATCATTTTTTAGGTACAGAGATAGCCCTTAATAAATCAGGTAGGAGTGGTCTCCTTCTTCTTTCTTTCACCTTCACACATGACTCTTGCTCTCTAAGGTCAAGGGGTTTGAGCCAAAGGCCTGAGAGCAAGGTAATTTCTGGTATGTGAATATGCTTTTGGAAAAGGTGGTTAGTTGTCTAAAATTATTATCTGTTTTCTCTTTAATCCCTTTGTATTGGAAGGGAGTAGATTACTGTGAATGATTATCTGGTATGTGGGCCAATTATCTTTGGCTAACTTTTAGATAAAATCCTTGCTGCCCATCTTCTATTGAAAGTAAAATGTAAAGAGGGCTGATTAGTCCAGGTTTGAGGCCTTGAAGGTATTCAGTGGAGTTATCACTTACTGATATTTGGTCTAGTCTAGAAATTGGCAAACTTGCCCATGAGGTTTGTTTTCTATGTACTGAAGAATAGGTTTTACATTTTTCAAAAACATTATTTTAAAAAGCAAAAGGAATATGTCACAGACCATATGTGGCCCATAGAAACAGTTTGTCAATCCCTCGTAGTCTATGCTTTAGACTATCAATTTGTAAGCTCATTTCTTACATACTCATTACTGTTTTATCGATACCTTTTTCCTGAGCAAGATAACACTTGAATCCTTTGACTCCTAGCTTATAATTGTGCTGCTTGTAGCAACTCATAACTCCCTTCCATGTTGGTTACTAACTAACCAAACAACTATCTCCTTCTGGTGTATATTTGGAGTTCTAGCCACCTATGGTTAAAAATAAAATTGTATTGCTGGGCTCCATGGCTCATGCCTGTAATTCTAACACTTTGGGAGACTGAAGTGAAAAGATTGCTTGAGTTCAGATGTTCAAAACCAGTCTGAGCAAGAGAAAAACCTCGTCTCCTCCAAAACTAGAAACATGAGCTGGGTATTGTGGTAGATACCTATAGTCCCAGCAGGTACTCAGTAGGCTGAGCGAGGAGGATCACTTGAGTTCCAAAGTTTGAGGTTGCTGTGAGTTAGGTGTAAGACGTGGCACTTTAGCTCTGCTCAAAAAAAAAAAAAAAGTATCCTTTTTGCTATAGAAAGAACCTTCTAGACGATGCTTTCGTTCTGCTCAATGTTCCTTTGGAAAACTTTGCTTTTCATCCCAGATGGTACCGAATCTAGTAAGTACACAGCTGTTATTGATAGAAATAAGGAGATTTGAAAATACAAACACAAAAGTCCTAAGCTATATATTCAACAGGAGATTCCAGAGCTGGGGCCAACTCTTACCCTTCTGTCCCCTGTACTTTATCCCATGTTTTGTTGAGGCACCTAAATCAAAACTGGCTTTTTTGAGAAGGTGCTTCCTTTGAGTTCTTGTGGGACCACATCTTGATAGAGACAATCTTGGGTACTTTTGGAGCAAGACATTGAGACTCTTTAGGAGTTATGGGAGTTATACTACAGTGTAGCTCTAGTGATAGACTAACCCAACCAAGGAAGCATTCCTAACTCCATCTGTAGCATTTACACACTTTGCACTATATTAGCTGTTGTGTGTTTATGTGGGTACATGCCTATTTGAGAACTCATCCTCTTTCACGCCAGGTTTTGGGAATCCTGGACGGGAGGGAGTATGGTGCCAATGCTAAGCAGCTCTCCTGGAAAGGTCAGAATTCTGAGAGGAGTTGTCTAGGTATATTCTGTAATGCCTTCTCTTTTCCCTGCTGCTGTGCCTGCCCTCTCTGAACACATTCAAGGTTGTAGATACCTACCTAGCACCAGGCTACTAGGCTTGGGGGAATCATCCACTGGGATTCTTGATCAGAAATAACATTCAGGGCCCAAATGGGTCAGCAACACTCACCAGGGCTGATTGTCCTTTCCACTTCATAATGCTCTTAAAGTCCTGCACCTTATCCCTAGTAGTAGGTGTGAGGAATGTGCAAAGACATTTCTGCCCTTTAAGGACTGAAGCATATTTGTGGGTAGTAAGTGAGTGAGGTTGGCATAAGTGTTTTTTTAGGTGACAGTAGTGTATATCCCAAGCAGAGTTGCCTCAGGTCTTCTTGTGACATTTCTGAGGCCAGAGTCTGGTCAGCATTGCTCAAAGTTGTTCAAGAGTAGAGAGAGTAATAGCCATAAAATAAAGCATGTAGGCAAATTATTGAATTACTTTCAGCCATTGTGTATAGCTGCATTACTTCAGGTAAGGCATTTAATTTCTGTAAACTGTAGTTTCTCCATCTTTAAAGTGGAGGATAGTAATGATACTTCCCTGGGATTTATGTGAGTTAAAAGAGCTCAAGAGTATGAGAGTATATTTAGTAGGGTACCTGTCAAAATTGAAGCTTGATAAATGTCCTATTTCCTTAAATATTTTCATCATATTTTTCCCTTTAAAAGAAATTAAAATCAAAGAATATTAGGACTTGAGCTCTGCCTTTAATTTATAACTATACTCCCTGGGCTATGTTATCTTTGTCTATATATTTTTTAAAATATTAATACATGAGGAAACTGATACTTGAAATAGTGATGCTGATAACTGGTCTAGTATGTGGTGAACCCCACTGTGCCTTCTGCTGTGGTTTATTAGCAAGGAACAGTCTGAGAATCTTTGTGGGTGCTGCTTTTGCTTTGAAAAGAAGAACCCCAGCTCTGAGGAGCTTGAAAGTTCCAAGACGAGGGAGTAGGGGAAAAGGAGAAGAGGTGTATAAGACTCAGGGTAGAAAGGATAGTTATGAGATGGGAATAATGGAGAATGTGCAGAGGAGAAAATGATTAGAGGAACCCTTACTCAAGAGGGCAAAACAGTTTGTGAAATCATTGGATCCTTGCCCCTTTGCAGAAGCCAGGCAGTCTTGACTGAGGCTCAGCCCAGGCCTTTGCTGTACTGGTGGCTTTCACTTCCTCTTTGTGTGTGTATGTCTATGTGTATGAGAGAGTGTGTGTGTAAGTGTGTGGGTACAGGGGGATTTTAGTCTGATTGTCCTTCCAGGTCTATCTGTAGGTAGATATGCTTTTCACATGGATTGAAAGTGTGTTGTAGTAGGCTCTCTCAAGTTCTGAAGAGTAATTCCCTGGAGGGTTGTGGGAGCTACAGTGGGGAGTGCTCCTTAAGGTAAGCTAGTATCTCATTGGGGCTGTGGAAAAGAGTCGACTTCCTACCTGTATCTTGAACATTAGACCACCTTGTCTGGCTTTGTCTTCAGGGATTTCTGTCTCTGCCTGTGGCACACGTCTCCCCCAATTCTATTCAGCTGGTGCCTGATACCCAAGTGGCAGAAAGGCCTCTTATTCATTCTCTTCTGATAGATACTGGGAAGAAGAAGATGAGGGAGATGAGAAAGTTAAGATCTTTGACTTCATGACTTTGGGAGGGTTTTCACATATCCTATGTTTCTCTGTGGCATTTGGAATGCATATATTATGTTTCTTTCCTCCGTGTCTGTACATGCTATCTCTACTCAGAGCACCAGGAGCTTCCCTTTCCCTTTAATCTTGGAATTGATATGTGTATGTGTGCGGGGGGGCTGAGTGGGTTTAGGCATGCTCACCTCAGCATTAGGGGGTGTGAAGATTGCATGTTTGTGGTGATAGGGGTGCTAAAAACCTGGTATTATTGCTTTTATCAACTCAAAAACAAACAACCAAACAAAAAAAAACCCAAACAAAAACAAAAAAGCAAAGTCAGCTTTTAGAAAAGTTACCTCAGGTTATGTAAGGACCAAAACTAATAACCTAGATATGATGTGTTCTCTTATTAATCTTCCCCCTAGCCCCAACAAAGGACTTGTCCAAAACAATAATAGATCCACAGAGCCAAGAGCATTGTTTGGGATCTCTATGTATCTCTGCTTCTATGAAGATGGCCATAAAAAGGAAGACTATGAAATAGTGGCTATAAACATAGGCACCTGGGGAAGATTATAAGGTTATGAGGCCACCCTTCAGCCTTGAGCACATCCACTAGAGCTAGGTATTTTCAAGAGTCACTATTTTCTTAAGGCCAATGTGATAAACCTTGTTCCTTGATGGGAGCAAGAGTTGGATTAGGCTGTAAGATTAGGTGTGTGGCAGCAAAAGGCTGAGTAGGACTGGGGATAGATGTCCTGCTTAGGAGTGGCTAACCAAAGGCCTCTTATCAAAGCCCAGCCAAGGATCATGCCACACTTAGTGAGGTAGTGCTGTGGCATGACATCTGCCTTCCAACTTATTACCCTATTTGAGTAAAGAGAGCTTCCTTGAATACTCAGATGGAATGAATGTTCAGTCATATTCTTTGCTGTATTTATAGGCTGGGAAAGGAAGACAAGTGGAAGCCAGGGTGTAAGGAATAGAGAGAAATGAGAGGAGATTCAACAACGATTGGGTTCAGGTTATGGTACCATCCTCACTCCCCATTCCTTTTTGAAGTTTTTCAGGAGAGCTGTTTGTATGAGTCTGAAATAATTTTATTTTCTGAAGTGGCCAAAGCCATTCTAGGCCTATTAAATCATGCTGCTTAGCGGAAATGCTTATGCTGACATCTAAAACCCCTTTGTAATGAGACTGAGTGATGTTTGGAAGTCTTTCCTAAATATAATTTTATTTTATTTTTGCATCTCCTGGTTTGTTAATCCAAGAAGACCATTAGCATGTAGTCTTCCAGTGTCCCACTATAGCAGCAGCTGCCAATTTGTGTTTTTCCAGAAAACTCATTTTTCCAAAAGGCCTTTGCACCATAATCATCTACCTCTAGGCATGGATTCTCTAAACATGGATGGTTCTCCTAGTGTTGTCACCTAGTCACCTTTCCTGTCCCTGTCTGTGAAACTGGGGGATTTACTGTAGATTATTCAGTCTGGTCATGGAGCAAACTCTAGCTCCCTCCCCAGTAAACCAAAGCCTCCTCCAGGGAGAGGAAGTGTGATAATGACATTATTTTTCCTCAGGCAGTCATGTGTTGACTGAGAACAGGATGTAGGAAGGGTTCACCCCCGTCACTGGGTATTAGGGTGGACAGGGGAAAAAGGGCTGGTGATATGGCCATGAAGATTGATACCAACTCCCTTGGTTTTGAGAGACATGAAGAGTTTCTATATATATATTTTTTAATGGTGGCAACTTTTATTATTATTGACAATTTTCTTCAGCACCAGGAGACCTCAATTTTTTTTTAATAATTTTATTGAATCATAATTGTGTACATTGGTGCAATCATAGGGCACAATGTGCTTCATATACAATCAGAAATATTTTGATCGTACTGTTACAGATAGCCCATCGACCCACGAATGTATTAATAAATTGTGGTATATGTATACCATGGAATACTATGCAGCCTTAAAGGAAAATGCCATGAAGAGCTTCTATATTCTTGAGTGTTCACTTATGTAAAACCCCACCCCTACCCATGGTGTGTCTGTGTTCTTATTTTAAGAAAGACTGCACCTTTCTTAGGTACACTTTGGCCTGCAGAAACTCAGTGGGGTGGAGTAGGTGAAGGTAGAGTGCTTGTTGTACCAACATAAGTCTTGTGATTCCTTGTGATTACTTATGGTTATGGGCCATTTTGGCAAGGTTTTATTGGGGAGCTAAGCCCCAGTAGAGAATAGATCTACTTTGTTGCTCTTTTCCAGGACCCTAGTTGTTTCCCTGGCCCCAAATGGCTCCTTAGTACCCTGAGATGATTTGCATGCTTGGCTTCCTTTCAGGTCCTCTCATCCTATTCTCCCTGCCCCCACTGCTTCTGTTGGGGAACTTTGGAGATGTGCTGCCTAGGGTGGGGAAAAGAGGATGTAGCTAGTTTCCTGTGCAAGGGAGGGTGGGGGCGCCGGCCTTCCTGCTTATCTGCCCAGCCACCATTCACCTAGTGTTTGAGGAACTGCCTGAAGAATTTAGTTCCAAGCCACCGGAGTCTAAGACGTTCTCTGGCGCATAGGCATGGAGCTTTTACTCATGATTTTCTCTCCATAGTTCTCCACCATGGGGATAGCTAGGAGCTCTTCCCTGAAATCTCAGGAAAAAGAGCTTTTAGAGGCCAACTAGTCCAGTCACCTTATGTTAAAGATGGGGAAATGGAAGCCCAGCGAATCCTAAGAGTCCTATAAGGAATGAGTGACAGAGCTAAGATGAAAAGAATTCTAGAAGGTCAGGCTTGGAGCTCTCTTTCCCTGTGCAAGCTGCTTGTCCAGTGGGTTGCAGACTATTTGACTGATCTGCTTGGTGAGCCACAAACTCCCTTTGGTCAGAACAACTCTACTTTTATGTCCTTCTTCTTCTTTTTTTTTTTTTTTTGAGATAAGATCTTCCTCAGTCAGCTAGGCTAGAATGCAGGAGCATGATCATAGCTCCTGAGATAAAGAGATCTTCCTGCCTTAGCCTCCCAAGTAGCTGGGACTACAAGTGCGTGTCATACCCAACTATTTTTATTTGTTTGTAGAGAAAGGATTTTGGTATGTTGTCCATGCTGATTTCAAACTCCTGGGTGCAAGTGATCCTCCTGCCTTGGCCTCCTAAAGTGCTGAGATTACAGGTGTGAGCCCCTGCACCTGGCTGTTATATTTTCACGTTTTGTGTGATTTTCTTTTTGGGAGAGTGCGGAGGCAGGGAGCTGCTTAAAATAGCAATAAAGTTGAAAACCACTGAGCAAGACCTACCCATTACAGAAGGAGAAAGGAATATCTCAAGTTATTGGGATCAGACCCAATTTCTGGACCACTGTGCTTGGCTGGTTGCTCCTAGCTAATGATGTAGTTTTCTCTACTACAAGATGGACTGTCCATATCCAGCATTGCTTTGCTCTTCTCCTATCCCAAGGAAAACACCTTGTGTAGTATCTTAAGACAGAGTTAGGAGGCTAGAGGCCACTTGATTTCTTGGATGAAATAAATGACAATAGACAAGCCTTTGGAAGGATCTTCTTATAGTCTTATATAAGAGAAAGCTAGAATGGCAAAGAACAGTGTACTAGTATTTGAGGTGACTAGGGTTCTAGTTCTGTCTCCTTCACAAGTGAACAATTTGCTTTTTGCTTCACTGAGCATTCACTTCTCTATTTTGTAAAATAGTGCTTGTCTCTGCCAGCATTTCATGCAGGATTAAATTCAATGAAAGAATGAATGTGGGCAATTGTCTTTAAACTGTAGAGTTCTATGCGCATGAGGCTAGGATTATTTTTGTACACAGGTGAGCCAGAGACTGGAAGAATCTGGATTGGATATGGGGTTGCAGGAGAAAGGATAAAGTTGAAAATTTATCAAACATCTACCACATGCCAGGTACCAAGCCAGGTGCTTTTCTATTAGTAAAGGAAATAATGTCATCCTTACAACAATCCTGTGAGGTAGGTATTATTACTTTCATTTTACTTATAGGGAAACTGAGAGTTTAAGAGGTTTAGGAAGAGCATATTAGTTTCATATTAGTTTTTTAAATTTCGAATTAATATGAGGGTATAAATTTTTAGGTTACATTGTTCTCACTTCCAGAGTAAAGTTCCAGTTGTAAAAGAGCCCTTTGCCCAGAGGGTGTATTACGTACACTCAACAATGTGCTGATGGGCTCTCCTTAACTAGTTGATACAAAATCTGTATATGAATATAAAAACAAGGAGAGTTTTATTCAGTTTTTGAGTGTTCTTCAATAAAGTTTCTATATATTTTGTAAAAAAAAAAAAAAAAAAAAGAAAAGAAAAAAAGAGGTCTAAGAGCCTCTCCAAAGCCCAGGCTGTCTCTTAGGTATTTGTGAAGAGACCTTAGGAATGTACTATAGTTTCTATTGTGCTACTGTGGCTTTCAGCCCACTCCCTGCCTTACTCCACCAGCCTTCTTCCTCTGGTTGGATGATACTCTCTTATTGCTTTCATGTCTCAGCCTTTTATCCTCAGCTTTCCTTGATGGTGCACCAGGCACAATTAGGTTTGGCCTTTAGCAGATGGGGGAGCCTGATAGGTCAGCTATCTTTTGACTGACATTAAGGACCTCCTAATATCTGGGGGTACTGGTAGAGAGACCCAGGGATTTGTAGCTAGCCCAGAAAAACCTGGTTCTTAGTTAAGGTCATACAACTAGACGATGGGATTTGCCTCCTTTCTCTGAGAGTCAATTTCCTCATTAGTAATATGAGTTTTTAAGTATGTTTATCTTGCAGATGTCTCATGTCCAGTGGTGTGCTGGTAAATGTTTAACAATAATTTTTCTGGAAAAGCCATGATTTGCACTATTTGCCAAATCCCATGATGTAAATACACCATGGTCAATTTCATGGAGGATTTGGGAATAGATGCTCATGGTCCACTCTAGTGTGAGCTGTTTCCAGTATACCTTTGCTAGTCATACCTATCCTAGACTCATGCCCTCATCCTTCCAACCTGCTTATATCTGCATGCAAATATGGCACTGTCTCCTTGTGCCTCTTCTGTTGCCTAGGTTTCCAGAACATCCCTGAAGGGAGAGAATCATATAAGATCTTCTTGCCTGTAAGTTCTTCCAGGAAATGGTGAGTGTGGAGTGTTTAAGAGGCAGAAAACTCAAGAAAGCTTTAGGACCGTAATTAGCATTGTGATCAGTGTTTGTTGGCTCTTGCACTTGCTGTTTCTTTCCACTGTCTGATTCTTAATTGGAAGTAAGGATGGGTGAAGACTTTGGACAATTGCTTGAAGGCCTGACACACTTAGCTATTTGATTAGAATTCCAAAATTTCCTCCTCTTTCTCCTGCTTGCAGAGTTTACTTTGCTGGGTCCTAACCTCAAGGTATCTGTCATGGGAATCTCTGGACTATAAAGCATTTTGGAGGACTAGACTTTCAGTCTTAAGCTCTCATATAAACAACATCTGTGCAAAATGATGTTTCTTCCAACTGTTTAGATGGGAATAATCTCATGATGCACTTGCTAAAATACTAATTCTCGATCTTCTCCTCTGGCAAGTTCATTTCAATAAGCTTGGAGTGGCATCTAGGAATCTCAGAGTTTTGACTAGTGCTACAAGTGATTATTTTGATCAGTGAAGTTTGGGAGACACCTCATTAAGCACTGCACAATATTCCTGCCAGGGTGGTATCATTATGTCTGTGTTGCAAGTGAGGAGATTTTGGAACTCATAGCTTGTGGCTCGGCATCTGTGGCTTAACGGGCTAAGGCACCAGTCACGTACACCTGAGCTGGGGGGTTCGAATCCAGCCTGGGCCCGCCAAACAATGACGGCTACAACCAAAACATGACCCGGCGTTGTGGCAAGCGCCTGTAGTCCCAGCTACTTGGGAGGCGGAGGCAGGAGACTCGCTTGAGCTCAGAAATTGGAGGTTGCTCTGATGCCATGGCACTCCATCCAGGGTGACAGCTTGAGGCTCTGTCTAAAAAAAAAAAAAAAAAAAAAAAAAAAACACACA
>CAUYON010050197.1:0-31138 GCA_963573935.1 Arctocebus calabarensis
TATTAGTTTACATTCCCACCAGCAATGTAGAAGTGTTCCCTTTTCTCCACATCCACGCCAACATCTCTGGTTTTGGGATGTCATTATGTGGGCTAATCTTACTGGAGTTAGATGATATCTCAAGGTAGTTTTGATTTGCATTTCTCTGATGATTAAGGATAATGAGCATTTCTTCATGTGTTTGAAGGCCATGCGCTTGTCTCCTTTGGAGAGGTTTCTTTTCAGATCTTTTGCCCATCCTGAGATGGGATCTCTTGTTTTTTTCTTGCAAATACGTTGAAGAGAAAGTCATTTTGTCATTAGCTCGGGGCTGTATAATGGCAATAGTAGACAGAAAGTCCCATGCCGTACTGGGACTAGCCAGGAAAGCAGTGGAAGTCCTAAGGATGGACATTTCTGGGCGCTGGGAAGACACAGGAGCCACGGGAGTAATGCAGGAGCAGAGGCTTACCGGCCACACTGTGCATCAAATCTAAACTCTGAATTTTTCTGGGGGAGAGGGAGGACTTGCTCTCTTGTTGCTTGAGTTACAGACAATGGGAAATTTGCTATATTTTTTTTTTCCTGAAAAATCAGGGAAAATCAGCTTCAATTTGGAAAGATTAAAAAATGTAAAAGTTAGTGGTTAAAACCATCAGTCCCTTCCTAGGCAGGCACTTAATTACTAAACCATACAAGAAGTCACTTAGGAGTCCTGAGCCCACTGTTCGTCCCAATGCCCCACAAATGTACCAAATGGGACTATTTATTTGAGGCAAGAACTTAGATCCCTCAAGCCAAAGCTTTTACACCCAAGTTACTTTGCAGAATCTTATTTATATCACGGGTGGAAAATGTTTTCTTCCCTAATTCCTCCTAAGATAAATAATTAGATCACTAAATAAAGGGTGAGGGCATTTCTGATTTTGCACAAAGACATATATTGGCACAAATAAAAATATCAACACATTCAAATATCACACCACCATTTAATACCTATGTTAAACCTTCTCTGAAAAGGAAGAAAGAAATAAAAGATGTGAGTCAGAGGGCTTCAACCGCTTCAGCCTCTTCTGGTCCTGTAACCTGAGTCCTCGATTATCATCCTGAGAGCGAATCTCTGAGCAAGCCAACAGTTTTTTGTGCAGGTGCCTTTCCTATACCTGCCACAGTATGAAGCCACCCTGTTTCTGGCCCCGAGGAGAAGTTCTCTTTCCTTGCAGCAAGATAATGTTTTAAAAAGCTGACTTTTAAACCTCTTACTGAATTTTTTAATGGATTAAATTCATCATGTCACCAGCTGCTGTGCAGCTAATAGAGCCATAAAACACTGTATTAAAGGATTACCCATGCAAAATTTCCTCTGGTGCTAATGTGAATTTTAATACTTTTAACATTTAGTTGAGATGGGAATGTCCAAGAACAGCTTGTTCAATAGGTTGTTCTATAAAATTAAGTTCCTCATCTCATCAGAAATGCCAGGACTCCATTAAGTTACAATTTTACAGAGAGGCTACGACGATGATTCACTGTGCAGCATTTGTGGAGAGAAAGACAACATCTGCTTCCACATTCATGCCATAAAAAGAGAAGAAGAAAGAAAAGAAAAGACAGAGAAAAGCAAAATAGTCATGGATCCCATAAGTCCACAGAGTATAGACTGAACAGAAGAAAATGCTTGCTTCAGATTTGTGGAAGGTTAATTTAGACATCCAAGAAATGATGCTAATAGTTGGCAACACCTAACCTTATGCCTTCTAACAAATAACTTGTCAGAAGGTCAAAAATTGTCTTAACATACGGAAGTGGTGATTACACACAATCGCATAGATACCGTACTTTGCACAACAAAAGTACAATTGTGTATTTCTAGGTGGCAGGAGAAAGAAAAAATGTAGCTGACAGAGGATGCAAGAATCAGGAAATGATAGTGGAAATTATGTAGATCAGGTTCTTCATTCTATAGGGGATGATGCTGACACCCTGAGAGCTTCCAGCTTGCCTAAGTCCACACGGCTGGTTAGATGCAAATTGCAGAATAAATCTCAGACCTCTGAGCAGGAGGCTAAGTGTCTACCTTACATATCCATAAATACATACATGCCAATTTTGTTTATATAAAACAGATTACATATTATACAACAATTAAAGAATCATTAAGTAGACAGTCGTACGATCAAGATCCCCCCTCCATGAAAGGTTTAGAAATAAAGTAAAAAAAAAAAACTATACTGTGTTGAATATCATTTCCAAAATAGTTTTAAATCTGACCAATCAGACCACCTTCGGAATATTTACCTTGAAATTTTATACTTTTAATTCCATCTCCTTCCCATCTTTTCCTGAATGACTCTTTCAAATCCTGATTATACCCTTACCTGTGCATCTGAAATGTTATAGCTTTACATTATTCGCTAAAGAAATTACGTCTTCATTGAGGTTGCTACAGACAACACAGACTTTTTCTCTAATGTTGCTCAATAATTGGTGTAAACATAATCATCAACAGAGGCTCCTATTCTCATCTCAATTAAAGTGGACATTAGAACGTGTAGTGTGCCTAATTTGAAAATACAACCCAAGGATGATTGGCTTTAATGGAAATTCTCCAAAGCCAATGTTCTTTACCCCAGCTGAAATTTGTCCATAGCTCCATATTTTGTACTTTGTATGTATTACTATTCTGAGAGCCTGTCATTTCTTATCAGAATGAGAAAGGCTAAAGAGATAATATTTCAATAACATACTGGCCTGATCATAAAATAACTCAATGGAAATGTGTAACTGCCTCAGGCGGCTCGGCAGGGTACTCAGCAGTCAGATGATTTCTATTCTGGGTTTTTTTTTTTTTTCTTTATGGTTACATTTTCTGTTATATCAGACATCCCCTCAAGTCTTAGTTATGCTTTTATTCAAAAGGGAGAACCACAGTATAAAGACCTACAAAACTTATTATGATATATTACTATAAAGAAATAAAAGTAGCTGTCACAGAAGCATATTGATAAGGGCAGACTTGGCCCCGCTCACTGACCTTTCCTCATCATCTCCCCCGCCCAGCCTGCAGCCTGAGTTTCCCAGTTGCTAGGCAACGGGGTCACAGCTTTCAGGTCTTCAATGCACAACCTAGTCAAAAAGAAGATGCGATTTTCAGAGAGAAAGCGGATACTCCGTGGTAGTGAGAATTTCAATACGTACAGAGGTTTTGAATTTTTTTCTATATATACTGCTAAAGGCTGAAATGGAGACACTTTGACTTGTCAAAAACTGTGGGAACAGATTTGTTAAGTTCTGATGATTAGACTCTATTGCTGAAGCAATATGAAGAAAAGACAGTCACGCTTCTCTTTGATAAACGCACTGACATATGGCTTACGGTTTGCGCTGCCAGGAGAATGATGATCAAGACATGTCAAAACACGGAGTGAGCTTGGGAGATAAGTTTGGGGGCAGATTGGGAGGTGAGGGATTTTTTTTGTTTTGGGTTTTTTAAAAAAAACATTCTTTCACAAATATTACTGCATTTTGCCATGTTTAAGGACAGGGCCGTAGGCAACCTACCAGCTCCTAAAGGTCAGCTATGAGAAAGCTCGTTCTCCACCCCTTTCTCTATAGCAAAGGTAACCCTTCCTTTAAACTTTAATAAAGGGCATTAGAGAGAACCTATTTCTCAACCGGAAAGAAACACCACATCCCTAGGTAATTGCATAGGAATGCATTTGACTCCAATTATATCACCCTAATAACATGTCAGTCACTGCAACTTTTTAACACAAAAGGTGGTAGATTTACGTATGTGTCAAGAGTAAAGAAGAGAGGGCTTTTTAACTTCCCATTTCATAATTGCTTTGAGTATTTTTGCCCTACACAAAGAGCAGCAGTTTTTATTTCACCTTTTTCCAGTACCCACCCGCTGTAAATATAGTTATACCTTGAGGAAGAGACATAGTTATTAACTCCTAAAGTTTTAATTTGTTTACTGTGATGTTTTGGGGGAGAAAAGCATAAAAGTGTGTGTGGGGGGGTGTTGAGAGAGGATAACTAATTATAAACTACAGATGAATAATTTGAAATCTAGACTTTACAGAGGCAGGTGTAAGGGCTGCATGGCTCCCTTCACCCTGGGCCACATCTAAGTTCCTTCAGATCCCACCTGATTTGAGCCCTGGCCGAGAGATAGACATCCCAGCTCATATAAATAGCAATGAGATAGCCAGGGGGCAAGTCAGGTGCCTGGAGACTGCTGCTGTCAGATAACTCTAATGATTTCTTTGGCCCTTCAGGGTGAAAAATTTACTTCATACTTTTTTTGTCTAATATTTGCCATTTTCCTTTCCCTGAAGATAACTGTCATTTTTAGATATGTCTGCTGCCTTTTCCAACTTGTCAGCGTCCCAAGAACATAAAATGAGGCAGTTAGAAAAGACACAGGCCCCATTCCTCCGGGTCAGCAGGCCCGAAGATGGCTGAAATAGCCGAATGGGGGAGATTCTTCTCGGCTCTTGCTAGGGGGCCTCCTAGGAGCTGTTTTACACTAGATTCTTTACTGAGGCAGGGATGCTGCTTTTTGTTAAATCTTGGGCGTGACTTCCAGAAACTCTCAGGTCACACAGGGCAGAAATGGGAAAAATGAGCTTCCTCCAGAGCCGCCCCCAGGAATCCTAAGAACAGTCTCAGGGGGTGTTTCTGGGCAAGGTGGAGATCCTGCCCAGAAACAGATGGGCCTGTCTACAAAAAGACTAGAAGGGAACTGAGTAAGGATTTAGACTCTCCCCTTGCAGTTGGATGGAGTCACCAGATGCCTATTGGACTTAATAAAAAATATTTGAACCTGTGCATTGTATGTCTTTTACTATTAAACTTTTCTAATAATTCGATTCTCAAACTACATTATACAGGGTGTCCATAAAGTTCGTGCACAATTTAAAATAGACAACTGTTTTAAATTGCACATGAATGTTATGGACCCCCAGTATTTTGCAATAGTATAGGTACACAATAGATTGACATTTAAAAACAAACACACAAAAAAGATTTTTAACTGGCCCTGGAGAAGGACTGGGCCAAGATGTGGTTGTATACACATCTTGCAATGGCCCAGGAAAAGCTATGATAAGTCAAACCTCTTTGCGGAGCTCTTGATAATCTCAGTAGGACCCTTTTGCTCCAAATCTATTTGCCTTAAATGCCATGATGCTGGCAATTTTTTTTTTTTTTTTGTAGAGACAGAGTCTCACTTTATCACCCTCAGTAGAGTACTGTGGCGTCACACAGCTCACAGCAACCTCCAACTCAAGGGCTTAGGCGATTCTCCTGCCTCAGACTCCCAAGTAGCTGGGATTACAGGCACCTGCCACAATGTCCGGCTATTTTGTTGTTGTTGTTGCAGTTCAGCTGGGGCTGGGTTTGAACCCACCACCCTCGGTATATGAGGCTGGTGGCCTACTCACTGAGCCACAAGCACCGCCTGATGCTGGCAATTTATTTTCAATTTATTTAAGTATTCTTTCCCTGAGTCTGAAAGGCCAGTGAATGCAGAGCTACCTACCTGTTTGGATTCACCATTTCTCTGATTTCCTCTGGGTAAAGAAGACAGATCTCAGGCACCATTGCAAGAAGAAAAAGTAAAAAAGAAAAGAAAAACTGGATTGAATGTGGGGCTTGCAGGAGAATCCAAGAACCTTGGCTCTGAAAGAGGTTCTTGTGCCACTGCACAGTTTTGCCCTCCTCATCTCTGCTGCCTGCTTGAGGTTGCAGCTCCCCGTGTCCCCCCAAGGGACTGGTCCAGGCTTCTAAAAACTTTCTTTCTCTGGTCCTTCTGCGGGCAGCTGGAGTTGGCGCCCACTCGCTTTGTTCTCAGTTCTCCACATGTTCCCCTGCTCTGCTCTGTACCACAGGGTGGTCTCCAGATGGCTTGTCCTCTTGCTTCCTCTTAAGTTTGTTCAATAGAGGCATTTGGAGAAGACTGAAGTGCAAGGGAGGAACCAGGATTCTCTCCTCCTCACTCTGCTTTGGCGGTCATCCCCAGCACTCGGCACATCTGGGCAGGACCCCAGCTCTGACCGAACAGCCCCCACTGTGGTTCTAGAACCACCGAGTGAAGCCAGCTTGTGGGGGTCTGAAAATGTCCCCTTTTCCCTGTGTCTCTCCAGCCTTTCCTCATATTGCTAACTTATGAGTGCCGCAGGCTCTTATCTGCCTCCTCAGTGCTATCACATCTGTCCCTATATCAAGTTCTCTCTGTTTGAAGTGACCACAGCGATGTTACTGTCTTGACTTGGTATATGTGCTTGATATTCTTATGGGTCAGAGATCTAGTTGTTGGGGCAACTACCAGTCCATGTTAATTCTGACCACAAGCTTTTCACTGGACTGGAAGCTCCTTGGGCATTAGAATCCTGTCTTGTTGGCTCAGTGCCCATAACATAGTGGTTACGGCACCAGCCACATACACTGAAGTTGGCAGGTTCAAACCCAGCCCAGGCCAGCTAAAACAACAATGACAACCACAACAAAAAATAGCCAGGTGCTGCTGTATTCCTTCATCACTTCTAAGAGTTTTGTAGTTGAATACCCAATATATAATCATATCATCCATGATGAGTGAAAGCTTGATCTCCTCTGACCCTATATGGATACCCTTGATCACCTTTTCTTGCCTGATTGCAATGGCTAAGACTTCCATTACAATGTTAAAAAGTAGTGGAAACAATGGCCAACCTTGCCTGGTTCCTGATCTGAGTAGAAATGATTTCAATTTAACTCCATTCAATATGCTATTGGCTATGGGCTTGCTGTAGATGGCCTCTATCAGTTTAAGAAATGTCCCTTCTGTACCAATGTTCCTAAGTGTTCAGATCATAAAAGGATGCTGGATATTATCAAAAGCTTTTTCTGCATCAGTTGAGAGAATCATACGGTCTTTGTTGTTTTCTTCTGTTTATGTGGTAGATTATATTTATAAATTTACATATATTGAACCAGGCTTGAGACCCTGGGATAAAACCCAAATTGTCAAGAGTATAATTTGTTTGATGTGTTGCTGAATTCTGTTTGCTAGGCTCTTATTGAATATTTTTATATCAATATTTATTAGGGATACTGGTCTATAATTTTTCTTTTCTTGTTGGGTCTTTTCCTGGTTTGGGGATCAAGGTGATGTTTGCTTCATAGAATGTGTTAGGTAGTATTCCTTCTTTTTCTATATTTTGGAAAAGGTTAAGTAATATAGGCACTAGTCCCTCTTTAAAGGTTTGATAAAATTCTGATGTGAAGCCATCTGGTCCCAGACTCTTCTTTTGGGGGGAGATTTTTTATAGTTGATGCTATTTCAGAACTTAATATAGGCCTGTTCTACATTTCTACTTCATTCTGGCTAAGTCTAGGAAGGTGGCTTGTCAGTGGGGAAAAGACTCCCTATTTAACAAATGGTGCTGGGTAAACTGGCTGGCGACCTGTAGAAGACTGAAACTGGACCTACACCTTTCACCATTAACTAAGATAGATTCTTACTGGATTAAAGATATGAACTTAAGACATGAAAATATAAAAATACTAGAAGAAAATTCAGGGAAAACACTTGAAGAAATTTGTCTGGGAGAATATTATAGAGGAGGACACCCCCAGACAATTGAAACAACACTAAAAAATACACTACTGGGATCTGATCAAACTTGGTTCTGCACAACCAAGAACACAGTAAGTAAAGCAAGCAGACAGGCACAGAATGGGAGAAGATATTTGCAGGTGATGTCTCAGACAAAGGTTTAATAACCAGAATCCACAGAGAACACCAACGTATTAGCAAGAAAAGAACAAGTGATTCCATCTCAGTGTGGGCAAGGGACTTAAAGAAAAACTTCTCTGAAGAAGACAGGTGCACAGGCTACACACACAGGAAAAAAAGTCTCATCATCCTTAATCATCAGAGAACTGCAAATCAAACCACTTTGAGATATCATTTACTCTAGTAAGATTAGCCCACATCACAAAATCTCATAACCATAAATGTTGGCATGGATGTGGAGAAAAGAGAACACTTCTACACTGCTGGTGGGAATGCAAACTAATATGTTCCTTTTGCAAAGATGTATGGGGATCACTTAGGGAGCTAAAAATAGACCAGCCATTCAATCCTTCAACTCCTCTACTAGGTATATATCAAGAAAACCAAAAATAACTTTATAACAAAGATATTTGCATCAGAATGTTTAGTGCAGCCCAATTCATAATTGCTAAGTCATGGAAGAAGCCCAAGTGCCCATAGACCCATGAATGGATTAATAAATTGTGGTTATATGTGCACCATGGAATATTATGCAACCTTAAAAAAGATGGAGATTTTTACCTCTTTCATGTTTACATGGATGGAGCTGGAACATATTCTTCTTAGCAAAGTATCTTCTTAGCAAATGGAAGAAAAAGTATCCAATGTACTCAGCCCTACTGTGAAACCAATTTATAAGTACCTACACTTTCATATGAAAGCTATAACCCAACTACAGCCCAAGATGAAGGGGAAAGAGAAAGGGGAGGGCAGTGGAAGGAGGAGGATGTGTGGAGGGAGGGTAATTGGTGGGACCACACCTATGATGCATTTTACAAGGGTATGTGTTAAATCTACTAAGCGTAGAATATAAATGTCTTAACACAATAACCAAGAAAATGAAGAGAAGGCTATGTTAACCAGTTTGATGAAAGTATTTCAAATTGTGTATAAATCCAGCACATTACACCCCATAATTGCATTCATGGACCAGGTGTTGTGGTGAGTCTCTGTAGCCCCAGCTACTTGGGAGGCTGAGGCAAGAGAATCACTTAAGCCCAAGCATTTGAGGTTGCCATGAGCTGTGATGCCATGGCACTACTGAGGGTGACACAGTGGGACTCTGTCTCCAGAAAAAAAAAGAATCCTGTCTTTTTCATCACCTGTCTTTTTCATCACCGTATCCCCAACACCTGACACACAAAACATAATCAATCCGTAAGGAATGCTATTTAAACATTTCTACTTTTTCAAAAGGCAAGAAAAGGAATGTTTAACTTGGATACTTCTAAGTAAAACGATAATTATAACATGTTCATTCTGTACTATGAAGAGGTAAGACTAGAAGCCCGTATGTAACACTTTTAAACCACAGGAATCCCTGGACACTCTTAGTTTTTTGTTCAATCATTGGCCCATCTTCCTAGTGATGCAGTGAGCCCAAGGGAACATAATTTCCCAATTTAAAAAAGAAAAGGCAATCAGATTTGCCTTCAAAAATGAAGAAATTGTTTCAGTTGAATTATTTGCTGAAACTCAAATTCAGCTAGTCAATTTCTACCTGGGCAAAGTGTACTTACTTGTAAGAGGTAAATTATCACATCATAAAACTGTCTGGTGGGATTCTAGCTGTTTGAGGTGTTAAATACCTATGTCACCTTCAAAGAAAACTACTTTTGACATTTACTTCTTAGAAGAAAGGCAGGAGCTAATGTAGGCAGGACTGGCCTGGAGGCAAAATCGGAAGTCAGATGGATTAGGCAGTGCCCTTCCTCCCTTCCTCATCCCACTATGCTCTTTCACCTCTTTCTCTCTGCCTCTCCCTCCCCTTCTTCTCACTCTATCTCTTCTCTCTCTCTTTTTCTCTGCCCTCTGCTATGTCTCTCCCTACCTTCCTTAGAGTTTTCATTCACTCTGAAGTCCAAATGACAGATAATAGCTAAAAAGTATCCCTCCCTGGAAAACACACATTTTTACAGTAAACATTAGATCGGTGTCTCTCAAATCTTACTAAGCATTAGAATCATCTAGAATGCTATTAAAATACAGATTTCTAGGCACCACCCAAGATTCTCTTTATATGCATTCTGTAACCAATTCCCAAGCGATGCTGGAGATGCTATGTGGGGCCCACCTTTTGAGGACCACTGAGTTAATGGTAGACACCCACTAGGTTGACTGAAGCAGGTTCATCACCTTCTGAGTATGGGGTCTGCCTGTTTCCACATTTTCCAAACAGTTATAAGCATATGAATTTTTAAAAATAAACTGACAGATAATCAAGCTTTAAAAAAAATTACAAATTCCCCTGGATGTACTGTTAAGATTTTATTTTAGCAGTATTATGGTGGCACCTAGAAATTTTTTGTTTCAAGTTCCTCCTTTTATCCTGAGGCTCGAGCCTTTGGGTATTCTCCTGGGGGGTGGGGGGGGGCGACAGTGTGCAAGCAAAGAGCATTATCTGTTACATCGCAGACCTGAGTTCCATCACAACCACTTTGTTTACCACCAGGGGAGTGCTGGATAAATTACTGAAACCCGGTAAACCTCGGTGTGTTGATCCACCAAACGGAATCTTCAGAAACTCTGAGATCGCCCTTCATTGTCAGTCTCCTATTCTGCCAATTTAGAGGACAACCTCCAACTCTGGACCCCTCCCCGTGCAAATGTTCAGTTGGACAAACACTGAAGCTCTTTATTTGGGGCAGCACTAAGAAAGGAGAGATACTGCACCTGTCAATGACAGCATTCTAAATTGGGGGCCTTCAGCAAAATTTCAGAGGTGAGGGGACAAACCTTCTTATTCTCTTTTAGCTTCAAAATAAACACTTTGCTCATACATTTCCTCTTTCCAAAGTGATGACTGCCTGGTTGTGCAATCAGCATAACCGATCTCATCGAAGATTCTTTAACTAGAGTAGCTGTATGTTAGAAGGTGACTTTTGACAATGGGCTCTGCTCTTGTCATTTTCCCCCAACACCCAGATATTATTTTGAAATTTGGGGGGAGAAATCTACCATCAAAAAAACTTAGAAAAAATAAATTAGATTTATCTTTACAAACTTGTCATATTGATTAATAAATTTCACGGTCCTCCTTGCCACACAAAAATGATAGGTGACAAGGAGTTACTTGTATTGAATAAATAGTTTCCAGACTGCTAGACACTAGGGCTATGTAGATGAATAAGATCAAGCCTTCAACGGGCTCACGGCCAATGACTCCAATAGCTATTTAAGCAAATCTCTCAAGTAAAATGTTGTAGGTGCTAGAGTGGAAACACACAGTGGGTTCAGTTCCCTAACGAGAAGTATGGACATTATTTGTTTGTGATGGGATGGGATGCTAAGTGTGTTTCAAAAAATCACTGGCAGCTCCCTAAAGGAGAGTACAAGTGATCTGTGGATGGATGCAAGAAGACCAGGAAGAGAGTGCTGTCCGGGCTGCCTGCTTCCTGTCTTCAGAGTGCCTCACCTTCTCTCATTCCTTCCTTGCTTTCCTCTTACCCACCCCACCACGCAGTCCCCTCTTTCCTTCTCACTCCCTCCTCCCAGTTCTCTGCTCTCTCTCTCTCATTTCTTCCCCCCACTATTTTTTCTCTATTATAAAATAAACTTAAACTTTTACATTCTTAAAAAAAATTCTATCTGGAACTCTTGATTTAAGAAAAGACATACAGGCCCGGCGCCTGAGCTGGCGGGTTCGAATCCAGCCCAGGCCTGCCAAACAACAATGACGGCAGCAACCAAAAAAAAAAAAAATGGCCGGGCGTTGTGGCGGGCGCCTGTAGTCCCAGCTACTAGGGAGGCAGAGGCAAGAGACTCACTTGAGCCCAGGAATTGGAGGTTGCTGTGAGCTGTAGTGTCACAGCGCTCTATCCAGGGTGACAGCTTGAGGCTCTGTCTCAAAAAAAAAAAGACATACAGATTCCTGGGTCCCATCCCAGATTCAGAAAGCCTGGGAAAGAATCCAAGAATGTCTGATTCTTTGAGGTGCCCAGGGGATGTTGATCCTGTTGGTTCTTGAACCCTACTCTGCATGTCCCAAAGTAAGGAGTGTGTTCAGAGAGCACTGGGGAAATGTGTTGAAGTGATTGGCAACCCAGCGATCAGAAGGCAGGGATACTTTTTGGAAAACAGATGGCTCCCAAAGTAAGCATACAGGTGCACACACTCTGAAGCTCTTTATTAGGGGCAACACCCAGATTGGAGACTTTGGGTCACTTCACAGAGAAACATGGGCTTTAATCCTTACAGACTTGAGTTCAAATTTGTCACTTACTGGCTGGGTGATTTTAAGAAAGTTATCCAATTTCTCAGAAAATTTGTTCATCTATAATATGAGAAAAAGAATGCCAAAATCCTAGAACTTTTTTTGAGATTATAGGGGATGACATAGTAAGAGAATTTGGTACTGGAGCCAGAACACAGTCCAGCTAGCAAATCTCAGTGCTGGCTGTAAGGGACACAGCCTCTGCTCTCTGACCTCACAGCGCCCAGAGGTGAAGGCTGACATTTAGAAAAGCTAATTCCATATGAAGATAAGTAGAAGACATTTTCTGTTTATGGTTAAAGTAGTTTGATGGAAGAACAGATCATTAACAGTAGCTAGCTCACAGGAACATTTTGAAGTTTGAATGAAATAATGCATCTAAATTCTCCAACACGTTACTCATTACTTAATGGATGCTCAGCCAATATTGATTTCTTTCTCCCTCCCTCCCTTTAATTCTAATTGAGGAGATTTGGGGGAAAGTCCCATGAAGTAGATGTGGTTTGAGCAAATCTCAAATTCTCCTAAGCTGGGTGTTGCTTTTGTGGGTTTCCCCCCACCCATTTGAAGAGATATTATTCTTTCAGGTTGCTAGACCACCCAGACAACTTCCCCAAGCACCTCTAGATCCTGCTAGGTTCAGCACCGCAGAGCACAAAGCATTGTTATTCCCCTGCTAAGAAACCCACCCTACCACCAAATTGCTCCTGTCCGTGTGTGATGAAAAGCAAGGGGGAAACCTGCTGAAGTGTAACGCTTAGGATCAGAAACTTGACAGTGCTTTTTAAAATTCTATCAGAAAGATCATGAAAGCCACTTTGGTCAAACTCACTGTGCATGTAAAGGGCTTTTTGAACTTTTTACCTTTTGGTGATGCTTTTGATCTGCCGTGTGCACGATCTCATTAAAAGCATATTATTTAGCTTAAACTTGGAACACTTACATTTTTCCCAGTAGCCCGAGGCTCGGGGCAGTGTAATGCAGTTTGTGCCAGCTTTATGTCATGACAAGATGACATGAGGTATCTGGCAGGATATTGCTGCAAAGGTGTGCTGGGGAAGGGGGGACTCTCTGCTCAGACATTTTTGAGTGAGGTCAGTACTCGCCTGCCGATGAATGAACCCTAATTACTCAGGAATGCTCAGCCTGAGCTGGCTGGCGTGCAGGGCTATCAATCTTAGCAGAAGAGCCAGAGATGTCTGCTTCTCAGATCAAGATGCCTTCCTGAGATCCAGTTAAATAAATCGTCTCATTTCTTAACCTTCAAATCATCTTCAGGGAGAAAGTACGACTTCAGTTGTAAGACTAGTCACTGGTTTGTGGCTAAGCTTTGTTTAGTGAACTGAAGGTGGTGAAGGGCTGTCTGTACAAGCTATTGTTAAGGTGAATGCAACATATGGGAATCACCCTCGATATTTTAAATTATATTTAATAGAGCTTACTATACTTGATTCTTTATATACCCCTATGGGGTATAAACAAAAACAAAATTGTTGAAGTCAAGCAGGTAGCAACACTCCTAAGAAACACTTACAAATCAAGGAAAAATAGATCACCAGATAATATTGGTTTGTTTTCAGAAGTGATATGTTTCCCAGTTAATGTCAGTTTCTCCCTGTGTGTAAATCAGACTCTTTCTATTTTGATAATGGAATTAACTGTGGGAGAATACATAGTTCTTCTTAGAACGCAGCCTAAAAGCCAAGAACTGACTAGGACGTGATACGAAAACATTTCCAGAGGTCAACGATTCAGAGTAATCTATGGGTCAGTGAAGTGACTTCCATCTCTCCTCCCTAACCTCCTGCTGACTTGTTAACCTCATGCAGCTTCAGATATCATATCCCAGTAGAAAAAAGAAAAGAAAGGGAAAGACAAAATATAAGAGGGTGAGTGTTAGGCAAGGTTCTCCAGAAAAATGGAAGCAATAAGATAGAGAGATGGTTAGACAGATAGAGAGATAAGTGTAGTTGATATGTGTATGTGTGCGTATGGATATGTGCGTGTGTATGTGTGTCTGTATACACACACACACACATCTATTGATTTTTTTTTACAGTAAACTGGCTAACATAGTTATGGACACTGAAAAGTCCGGTGGCAGACTGGGATATGCTAGACATGCAAGAAAGCAAGTATATAATATAGTCCAAGGTCAAAGGACTGAAAACCAGGGGTGCCAAAAATATAATTCTTAGCCTGGGGGCAGAAGAGGAGCTAAGAAGTCCCAGTCAAGCAGTGAGGCAGAAAAAAATATTGGGCAAATTCCTCCTTGCTCCACCTTTCCTTGTATTCATTTTGTTCAACAGATCAGGTGGATGCCCACCCACATTGGGTAGGGCAATCTGCTCTACTGAGTTCACAGATGCAAATGCTGATCTCATCCAGAAACACCCTCACAGATGACCTAGGAACAATGGTCAGGGGTGTAGGGGGGGGCGTGCTGAGGCCCAGTCAAGTAGACACAGAATTAACCATCAAAGGTGGTATCTGCCACTGACATTTTCTTTTCCTAGAAGACCCCACTGTAGGCTTCCTCTTGTCGTATTAGGTATGATTAGGAGACATGACCACTCCTAGCTTCCGAGGAAGCCTGGAAAGTGTAGAACAAGATTATTATAATTGTTCAGACCAATCACCATCCGTGCTCAGGAAGTGAGCCCATGGCCAGAACAAACAAAATCAGGGTTCCATTTCCTAGGTAGGTAACTGATGTCTTCCCACACTCTTTATTTTGGGAGTAATTAAAATATTCTTATAAAATCATGGATGAGATAAGGCAAATTGGTTCACTGGGAGTGAGCAAAATCTTCTAGATATCTTATGACAAGGATTAGGGTTTATTAGGTTTGCAAGTGATTCAAGGTGTGATTCTGGTTACTGAAAGACCTTTCTGTCAGAGTCACACCACTAGCCTCTCTGCCACCCTATTGCTCACAAAAAAAGGTTAAAGCTAGTCCTCTTCCTCAAGCCTGACTACAAGATTCTGGAGGGCACAGGGTGCTCTGCCAAGCTCTCTATAAAAGCAAGGGGGCTCTCATAGCTTTTTCATGAAAATTATCTTCATTTCTTTCCCTTTAGTTCTCAACCCTCCCATTTGCACCAGCCCATCTTCCCATTGGCTCCCAGTAGGAGACGGCTTTCAAAAAGGAAACTAGAACCATCTTTGGGAAGCAGTGATCTGGTTTCCTTTTTAAGCATCATTGACACTATAACCAACTCCTGAGTTTTCACAAGTGGATGAATAAAAATATTTATAAGTCTAAGAAGCAATGTGGTGGGAAGATAAAAGTCCTCAGCTAACTCTAGCACATTCTTTTTCATGAATCACTTTAAAAATAAATGCAGGATGCCTTCACTATCTAGTCTCCTGTAGCATTGGATTAATAAAGTCTCCAAGTTCAATGCCTCACCCAGTAGCACCATCACTCAGATCAACAGGAGTCTCTTTAAAAACTTCACAGTAAATTAAGTACAATTAGCAAAGCAAACATCAACACTATCAGCCCAGGAAAGAAGTAATCACTCAGCCTTCATTCTTGGCACCCATTAAGACTTGAACCATTTCTCAAATCAGTGATATTTTTAAGTGAGTCATCATCATGAACACCCCCCCCCCCAAAATTAGGGCATCCTCATTAAAGGGCACCATAATGATATTAAATTTCAGCCTTTGCTAAGAAGTGGAGGTAATAAAGCTTTCCAAGAAGTGACAGCTTATATTTTCCATCCCAATCATAAAAATAGCTAAGTACTTTCTAATGCTTTGATAAGCCAGGGGTTTTTGAATGTTCCTTTATGAAGCATTCCCTCAAATGACAAGTCATAAAGGGCTGGAAGGGACCTTTGAATGCATATAGTTCTGCTTCCTCATTTCACAAATGAGAACACACAGGCCCAAATACATCAGATGATTTGCACAATGTCTTACAGCTAGTTAGCTGCAGAACTAGCTTAACACACAGCAAATAAAGTCATCCCTTTGTACTCTTGGGAGATTGGTTCCAGGACCCCTCTGAATACCAAAACTCATAGATGCTCAACTCCCTCACATAAAATGATGTATTGTTTGCATGTGATCTATGCACACACACACACACCCCACAGTCATGCACATGTAATGACATTTCAGTCAACAATGGACCACACATATGACAGCAGTCCTATCAGTTTATAAAGAAGCAGAAAAATTCCAGTTGTCTCCTGATGCCTTAGTCATCCCAACATTGTGGTGTGACATGTTATTTCCATGTTTGTGATGATGCTGGTGTAAACAAACCCACTGGGCTGCCAGCTGTATAAAAGTAGAGCACGATCACGTACAGTTAGTAACACTCGGTAATGACGATAAATGGCTATGTTTCCAGCTTATGTATTTACTGTATTTTTATTGTCATTTTACAGTGTACTTCTACTTATAAAAAAAGGTAACTGTAAAACAGCCTCAGGCCAGTCCTTTAGGAGGGATTCCTGAAGAAAGCATTGCAATCACAGGAGATTACAGCTCCATATATGTTACCGCCCCTAAGACCTTCCAAAGAGCCAGATGTGGAGGCGGAAGACAGTGGTATCGATGATCCTGACCCTGTATAGGCCTAGGCTAATGTGTGTCGGTCTTAGTTTTTAACAAAAAAGTTTTAAAAGAAAAAAAATAATTTTTAAATAGAAAAAATAGTTACAGAAAACAATATATGGAAAGAAAATACTTTTGTACGGCTGTGCAATGGGTGTTTTAAGCTGAGAGTTATTACTAAAGAGTCCAAAAAGTTAAAAAAAATTAAAGTTTGTAAACTAAAAGACTTACAGTCAGCTAAGGTTAATTTAGTATTAAAGAAAGAAATGCCTTTTTTGTGATTTCAGTGCACCCTGGGTATATGGCGTCATGGTGCACGTGGTACCCAGGTCTTCACGTTCATGTCCCTCTCATTCACTCACTTGCCCAGAGCAACTTCCAGTCCTGTGAGCTTACCATTGGTGGTAAATGCGCTCTCCCCTTGTGCCTTTTTTATCTCTTATGTTGTATTTTTACTCTACCTTTTCTAGGTTTAGCTACATAAACACCATTGTTTTCCAGTTGCCAACAATATTCGGTACAGTAACATGCTGTATAGATTTGTAGCCTAGGAGCAGTGGGCTGTACCATAAATCCTAAGGGTGCAGTAGGCTGTTCCATCTAGGTCTCTGTAAGCACCATCTATGATATTTTCACAGTGATGAAATGGTCTACAGACACATTTCTCAGAACATACTCCCCATCACTAAGTGACATGTAGCTGCACTTTAAATCGTGTCTAGATTACGTATAGTACCTATTGCTAAGTACAAGGGAAATGCTATGTAAATAGCAGCTATACCATATTGAGGAGTTTTGTTTGTATTTTTTTATTGTTGTATTGTTGTTTTTATCGGAACCCAGGGATACAGAGGGCTGACCGTATAGTTGGAAATAAACGTCACTGAGACAGAAGTCGGAAATCACTTCTACGTCTCCACTTTTGCTGACTCTAGCAGGCACCAAACAATGTACTCCACATAGATCCGATTTCACAAATAAAAGTGCAAGGCATCCAGTTACATTTAAATTTTAAATAAACAATGAATAGTAACTTTTTAGTATTAGTATGTTCCATGCAATATTGGGGACATACTGATACTAAGAAGAATATTTGGTTCTGATCTGAAATTGAAGTTCATCTGAGCGTGTTGTACATTATCTGACAATCCTGACTCAACCCATTAAAGGATGATACAAGAAAGTATTGAGGACTGCAAAGCTACAACACTGTATTATCTTTCCGAGGCTGCCATACTAAGTACCACAAACTTGGTAGGTTAAACCGCAGAAATGTATCGTCTCATGGTTCTGAAGGTAGAGTCTGAGATCAACGTCATCAAGGCTGGTCCCTTGGTGTGAGAATCCATCCTCTGTTCAGTTGCTAATGGTTCTCTGACTATCTCTGGTGTTCTTTGGCTTCTCATTCTGCGGGCATTTTCTCTATTTGCAGGTCTGTGTCCAAATTTCCCCTTTTTATAAAGACACCAGCCATATTGAATTAGGACCCACCCCAATGACTTCATTTTAACTAATTACATCAGTGATGACCCTTTCTCCAAACAGGGTCCAATTCTGATGTACTGGGGGAAGGGCTGTAACACATAAATGGGGAGCCCGGGAAGACATGACTCAACTTGTAGCAGCCATGAAAGCTCCATGGGGCTTAAAATACACTTGAAATATAGTCCAGGAAAGGTGTACAAGAGGGGTCTGACAGGCATCACCGTTTCCTCCTCACTCAGGTACTCATGATAACTCTGAATCTGTTTTGATGACAAATATTCGGAATGAATCTGCCTCCTCTTTCGTCTCGTGCTGTTTTTCTCAGAATGGGCCCTTCTTGCTGCTCATTATTACCTATCAAAGAATTGGTCATGGGCTTTGCTCTCAGGCACTGTGCTTAGGATCAGGACTCAATTTCCAAGGGCAGAGTTTGACTCGCTCCAACAAGCTCTACCAAAGGCTGCCGGGGGAGCGCAGCCTCTGCCTCCTCCTGTCTGAGCCCCTATCGGTGTCTGTGTCCACTTGACAGCTGTATTCTCTCTGACCTCATCAGCTCTATGAAACACAGTGGTAGTGAGGGCCACAGCAAGGTCCTTCCCATAAGAGGACACACTTCCTACTCAAAGTGCAAGCCTGAAGCAGACCAGGGAATTCGGTGGTTGTAATTACTGTTCAATTACTTCATGCTCCAAATTATGCAGGCTCCGTATCAGGTCCACATCTGTCAAATGATTGCTTAACTGTCTTATAGATAGTCTGTTGCAGAGCTCACTTAATAGATAGGATATTAAGTCAGAAATAAACTTCCTTGATACAAAAGCCAAAATATTTCTATTGGTGAGCAAGACTCCAAGAGACATGCTCTTCCCTCTCCACCATGCAGTCTCCTATGATTTCCTGAAAAGTCACAGACACAGGGCTGATCCGACTGTAACTTAATGAAGCTGGTTTTCCTATCCGTAATCACTCTGGACCGGGACTTACAAACGCCGGAATGAGTTTTCATGCTTGCTTCATAGATCATGCCAAAAACTGCAGGTGCCACTTTCTGGAATGTTTAGGCTTCATACATGTTGGGAAAGGAAGGACTTATGATAATATGACAGGACATTGTGTCATGGATAGGACATTTTCCCAATGCCAATCTGGTAGAAAGGGAGATAACAAAATACTGTCTTTATAACTGAATATAATGACGTGATCTCAGAATAAAGAATATCAAAGTTTCAAAACTATTTCTATTTGATATTCTACACCAAAAGGATCATTATTCACAATTTATATTTTACAGCAATCACATAAATGTATTTTACTTTTTCATCTAATGGAATCTTTTTGTTTCGTTTTCTGCTTGAATAGAATGTGAATATATGCTATAAATTCTGAGAGTATAACCTATTTAAAATCTTCTAACCTCAAGGATCCTAATAGATCAGGTGAAATAAGAGTTTTACAGCTTTTGGCCAAAGGTCTGTGAAAAGCTAAAGCAAAGATATAATTTGACCTTCCAAATAATGTCTAAAATTTCAAACAGAACAAAACTAGGATTTGATTGCACTTGACATAATACTTGATTTCAAGTTCAATTTCATAAGGTAAACCTCAGACCACTATACCAATACGTCGCTTTAGCTGTACTGTCTAAAATAATTTTGGCTTCGATTGTAAAGGCAGTCTTTGTAAAAAGGATAAAACATCAAACGTGACACCTGGATTAGCAAAAAGTAAGTAATTTATTGTTTCTGGGATTTTTTTTCAGTGATGTTAATTACATGCCTATCACCCAATGAAACTTCATGCAGGATTTTGACTATATGAGACACAATACAAGGGAGAAAGGAAATCTTAAACTTCTATACCAAGCTCAAGGACAATATAAAAATAGATCTCAGGCTAGAGTTGTACTATGGGTATGATACACACATATGATAGCCATACTATGGCTCAGAACATAAAATCTTCACACTTGAGATAAATGAAGCAAGCTTAATTTATTACTCTATGGAGAGTAATATTTTATGATCACTTTTGATTGCCGGATAGATAAAATGTATACAGAAATCAAAGTTTATTTGAAAACGAACTGGAAGTTCACAGAGATGAGATAATTTCAAGTATCTTTATACACAGTTTCTCAAAATTCTTTAGCTGGGTGTGGCATCTTTTTTTTTTCTCGTAGAGACAGAGTCTCACTTTATCACCCTCTGTAGAGTGCCATGGCGTCATACAGCTCACAGCAACTTCCAACTCCTGGTCTTAGGTGATTCTCTTGCCTCAGCCTCCTGAATAGCTATAGGCGCCCGCACAACACCTGGCTATTTTTGTTGTAGTTGTTGTTGCAGTTTGGACCCACAACCCTGAGGTTGTGGCCTACCCACTGAGCCACAGGCATTGCCCCTATGTCATCATTTTTATTTCTAGTCCTTAGTGGCATCTGGATGTTACTAAATATCATTGTATTAACTCAAATGGCAAATGTCCATGATCTAAGAAGCACATTAGGAGTGATTACTTACTTTAATTTTTAAAAATATCTCTTATATTCAAACATAATAATGGTAACTGATGAATATTCATGAGAATAAGAACAATAAATATCTCTAAGGAGGAAAAAAATTCCTAGCTAAGAAATATTGGTATATTTTAAATTCAGTTAATGCGGGCTTGGGGGATTTACCATGCCAATCCACACGGAACCACCAGGTGGCACACTACTGCCTCCTTTCCCACATTTAAAGAAAATGCCATTGGAAGAGGATGGGTATAATTTACCTTTCGTTGTTTTTTACACAGAAAACACTCAAACCAATATGCCAGCATAAAAATATGAATATTCAAGTAGTTCGTTCTCATTTTAACATTTTAAGATATCATCAGAAGTTATTTAGCTTTGCTTTGTCCGTAATCTTTGAGCCAATGAGACATAAATACACCCTGAACAGAAATATTAATATATCTAAGCAGAAACAACCAGGGAAAAATTTTTATCTTTAAAAATACTCAAGGAAAAAAATAAATAAAATAAAAATACTCAAGGATTATAGCATTTTATATTCCACACTTACATCCATGTTCACAATGTATATTTGTATGTAATTATGATAATAACATGATAGAATTTTTTAAAATTCATGTGCAATCTAGGGGGACGTCTGAACATTTGATATATTTTGGTATATTTTTCCAACATATATTAAATAACTTTATTGCCAAAATGATCAAATAACCAAAATCAACCCACTTGAACAGAATTCTCTGTTAATGCTGATTTAGATTCCGGAGATTATCATATGCCTTAGTCTTCTCATGGTAAAGAAAATATGTCTTTAACTTCAATTTACTGAAAAAGGTGCCCTCTTTGTTTACTGGGGTATATCAAACACAGTTTGGATTTACTTCAGTTGACTATATACTGGCAATCAGTAAGTTAACCAGCACTTTAAACAGAACTTTTAACATCCATTGATAAAACGTGCTGTGCACATGGGAATTAAGCTTCTTTCAGTTCTAAAATCACAAGCAAGAAGGAGGCAAATTCTAGTTCCAGTTTCGCCTCTAGCTGTCTGTGCTGCCTCAAGCAAATTATTTCTTACTATTACCTTATTTCTCTCAAATGAAAAACTAAATAAAGTAGAATATTTCTAAGACTCATGTCACTTATAAAACAATATGATTTAATGTTTATATTTGAATCTAATATCATAATGAAGTATTTCAAGGTAATTGATAAAATAGGAGAAAGTAGGAAAAATTTCTACTACGATGACCAACCCTACTGATGGTAACAGAGTGCAGATGGCTCCTTTAATAAGTAGAACCAAGAGCTCTAACCACACACCCCTTTGCTTTAGAATTTGTTTACTTGCCCTGGGTAATTGGTAGTTAGCTGCCTCAGAATTAATTCATTGAACTCTTTCTCTAGCTGTCTAGTACAGAATCTTAAAAAGGGTGGATCTGCTTAACAGATCTCAATTTCCAGAACCCACACTAAATTTCCAGTAAGGGCGATGGATGTATCTTTATAAAAACATATTGTTCTCAGGTAAGATGGTGCTAAGCACTGAACCCCTTTTTCCATAAAGTGTTCTGGGTTTTTTTGTTTTGGGGGGGGTTTTGCTGTTTTGGGTCGGGGCTGGGTTTGAACCTGCCACCTCCAGCATATAGGGCCGGCACCCTACTCCTTTGAGCCACAGGCATCCCCTCAAAGTGTTCTGTTTTTAAGGGATAAAAATCTGAATTATTTTCTTGTATTTGAGCTGCACTGTGCCTCTTAGTTTATAAGAGCAAATACTTCTGAATTCCTGGAATTGGGAGATGATTCTGTACAGACATGAACTACACACAAAATCTACACGAATAAACAGATTTATACTTTTTTCCTTATGGACTATTGTTTTCTGTCTTTCATAAGACGGTACATTTCTTTTTTAACAAACAAGGGCTTCTTTCCTTCTTTGTTGTATACTTTTGATGGTGTTTTAAAAAGACTTTCATGAGGAATAGGTCTTTAATTAAGACTTTAAAATGAGGGCAATATATTTTATTGGTTATAATACCTTTTTCTTTATTAGAAGGCTAACAGACTGCTGATTAACTGGTCATGCAATACTAATTAAAAAGAAAGATATATGATAGAAGTAATCTCAGTTGGTGCTCACTCATGCTCACTGGGTATTTTTCTGGACAAAGTTAAGGGCCTATGGACCCAGTCATGTCACCCACAGAGAAACACCAGCTATCTCGTTGCTCTTGTACTAGAGGCTCAGCCAGCGGCAGCAAGGAATATTCTCTGTGGCAACACTGGGGGCCCATAAAGAGAGTCTCCTATGGACATAAGCAGTCAGAAAACACTCTCAGGACAAAGCCTTCATGAGAGAGCTGCCTGTGCCCTGAGGACCATACAGACCTACCCACAACAACACACATACTCTTCAGGGAATAGATCTGTTTCCACTGCTAATGGAAAAGAACCCAAACTCTGTAAAATAATTTAAAGAGATTGACGCTAGACCAACTAAGTGCCTGGAGAGCCAACCCATGAAGCCTAGAGCAAACGGTCCCACCAAGGTTGGGTTACAGTTTGGATTTATACATTTCAGAGTGACAGGAATTACACATAAAATCATTAACCAATACATGGAAGGTATACATTTGTTTGGCCCCAAAAGGCAAGACATCTCAAAGCAGGAGATTGGGTTTAAAGATTCTTTGATTTGTAATTGGGATAAAGAAATGAAGCTTTGTCTAAAGGCTGGGAACATTTTAAATTAAGATATGGGAGTCTGTTAATCAAACACAAGCGTGTTAATCATACATAAGTCTGTATATGTACAGTACACACACATAGGGAGACTAGAGAGATCTGTGAAGTAAATTGATGGCCTACAGGTGTAGTGTAACCTTTGTCTTACATGGCCTTAGGCTTATTAATAATTTTGTATCTACTGTTACAAAGAATAACTTCCAAAGGAGCAAGGTATCACTAGACACCTGTAACCTCCCTTCTCTTCATGGTTGGCAACTCAGCTTTAAGAGGACTGGGGGGCGAGGGTGAATCCCTTTGGTCAAGGAAAGGGTCCATTCATTCAGCTGGAAAGCTTAAGGCTTTATTTTGGTTCACACCAGCCAGGACCAGATAGTGTGTGAAACACAGCAACTCCGCATGGAACAATTCTGTTTCCATCCAACAGCACAAGAACTTTTTCTGCCCCTAGCAGTTATCCCGGCCAATTAGAGCCTTCCATAACTTCCAGGGAAATACCACATTTCTCCCAAATTCCACTCACTTCTTTTTTTTTTTTTTTTTTTGTAGAGACAGAGTCTCACTTTATCGCCCTCGGTAGAGTGCTGTGGTGTCACACAGCTCACAGCGACCTCCAACTCCTGGGCTTAGGCGATTCTCTTGCCTCAGCCTCCCGAGTAGCTGGAACTACAGGTGCCCGCCACAATGCCCGGCTTTTTTGTTGTTGTTGTTGCAGTTCAGCCAGGGCTAGGTTTGAACCCACCACCCTCGGTATATGGGGCCGGCACCCTCCTGACTGAGCCACAGGCGCTGCCCTTCCACTCACTTCTTTATACTTCAGCCTGATGCCGTCCATGGGCTAAAAGACGATCTAAAAATTTAAATTTAAGAGAAAAAGCAGATGTTTAGAATGGCAGGAGAAAGTAATCCTTAAATACTGCCCGTGCTATTAAAAATGGAGTTAAGAGATGTTTCCGTGATGAATGCTGATAGACTGGTGTCATTTTGCTGGAAGGACTCTGCTGAAAATACCCCTACTCTCAATCAGCTGAGCTGTGTGCCCTTCTAGCCACACTCAGAGGAAACAAGGCTTACCTGAGGCCTCAGCAGCAGTCTGCAAGGAAACCAGGTGTTTCCCACACTCAGACAGTCCCACATTTTTCTGTGCATTTGAATCACCTACAGCTATCTCGCTAAAATACAGCTGGGATTCCCCACAGATCTGAAGTGGAGCCCGTTCTGATGGTCTCAGCTCTCACTGAGAGCACGGAAGCTCCTGTCCTTCTCTCCCTAAAGCCCTGAAACAAGCTACCCTGTGTCCAGATAAGTGAAACAGGAGCAGAAACTTCACTGAAGTTTGTAGGGCTTTTTCTTTTTTAATGCAAACCAATGATGTACATAGTATTATAATTAAATGATGCTGATGACTTTTTAAGTTTTCTGTCAGTACAATATCATATTTATACCATAAATAGAAATTTAAAATTTTTTTAAATTTTTAAACAACTTTTAAAATAATTGATAATCCCAAGCTGCTGTTTTCCTTTCTGGAATTTTCTTTACTTTCAAACTTAAGCAGGGGTAGGAGTTCTATTTGTTCTTGGATTAATAATTTATTTTCTTTTTAGAATTATCCCATAGTATAAAATTGGCTTTTTCTCTTTTGGCATACAGGTCTATGAATTTTAACACATGTAGAGATTTGTGTAACAACTACCACGATTAGGAAATAAGACAGTTCCATTACCCTCAAAAAAGGTTTTTATGGAATTTTAGTACCTAAGTTATTATAGCTTTCCCTCTTTCCCTACCTTTCCCTAATTCCTCTCTTTGTTCCCACCTTTGCAGATATTATTTTTAAAAATGAAACTAAATATTGGTTTGAGAAATTTTCTAGAAAATTTATATTCTCCTTGAAGTTAACAAGAGATACGAGAGGGATAAGACTCCAAGGTTCAGAATCACTGGGACAAAAATCATGAGGGCAACTGAATCTGGATTAGAAGTAAATACATCCCCCTCATTTGGGCTCCCAGAGACAAGTTTGCCCAGATGCAAGGAGTACAGCCCTTGGACCTTTCTGAGGAAGGGTGATGCTGTACAATGGTCTTTGTATTGTATTGCCAGCATCAAACCCGGAAGAGAGGCTGTCTCATTCAGTCATGACTCTAACTCTAATTCTCAAGGCTTAGGGGCAATCAGAGAACCCCAAAATAGGTCACTGGCAAAGGCAGGAATGAATTCATTTTTTCTGTTTCAGCTTTTAAGGCAACAGAAACTGTTGAATCTATAGTCCCAAAAGTTTCAAATCACAGGAAAGCTCTCAGATTCTTCAATTATTCATATTAACAACTATAAGTAAAAGGATAAGCCTTCAGGAGATAACAGGACTGCTTTAATTTGGGGGCTATTTACAGCCCTTGATACTTTTAACTCATCTGTGCTACACAGGTAAAGGTTGGTAATACTGCCTTTGATTTACTGAAGGAAAAAAAAAGAGGTATTACTGAAAAGACCCAGTACTCCTGTGCCTCCTCATGTAGTTCAATGTTAAGTACTTTACAAAACTGAATCCTTGGTGGAATGCAATTCTGTAATTCAATCGAGAGATCTTGCTAATGTCCCAGTCTGCAAGAACATAGCTTAAGGGTTTAGGTTTAGCAGGAAACCTTGCAAACCAGAGACGGAATTACAGCCTGCCTCTTCAATCAAGGGATGAGTGAGGGTTGTTGGCAATGTGATATTTAACAATTAGTGAGATTTTTTAAAGAGAGGGAAGGAATTAAAAAGTTAAGTTTGTCTTGATGGGAAGATAAAGAATAAAGGAAAGATAAGGCTCTAGATGGGCAAAATATTGATCATTGTTGAGGCTGGATGGTTGACTGAATATACTATTCTTTCTATTTTCATGTATGTTCAGAGATGTCCATGAGAAAAATAAATAAAAAATAAAAATAAGGAAGTTGCCAAAAAAAATAGTAGGATGGGAAAATAAGACTTCTAAAAACTCATGAAGTTTGTAAATGTTTCTGATTTTATGTATTAAATGTCAATATAAACAAGTATTAATATTATATGATAACTTCTTTAAGATTCTGGATCAATTAATCAGCATAAATGGAGAGTTACTGAAAATGCTAGGATAAGATACCTTCCCAGGGCACTAAGGGGGCTCTCTTTATGTAATGAACCCTGTAGAGTTGTGTCATTAATGTATTTTCATACACTCAATGTTATAGTATATATACAGTCATTCTCCACATAATAATATTTTTGACAAGATGGGCCACATAGACAACAGTGGTCTCATTAGAGTATAATATCATATTTTTACTGTAACTCTTCTGAGTTTGAATATATTTAGCTACACAAATACTTAACACTGTGTTATTGTTGCCTACTATTCAGTACAGTAAAATGCCAAACAGGTTTGTAGCTCAGAAGTAATAGGCTGCATTAATTTAGGTGTGTAGTAGCCTACACCATGTATGTTTGTCTAAGTACATTCTATGATGTCTGCCCAATGATAAAATTGCCTGACTATGCATTTCTTAGAACATAACCAGAAGCCTGCAGCTTCAAGGCCACATGTGGCACTCCAGATCTCCAAGTATGGCCCCTCAACCAAATCCAAACTTCTCAGAACAAATCCCCCATTTGGTTAAATTTAGATTCAGTCGAAGGCTGCACTCAAGGATCCAGGAGGCTGCATGCAGCCCCAGGCTACAGGTTCATCACTCCTGGCAGATATTCAGACTTCCAAGAAGAAAATTGCATAACAAATAACATATTCTTGGCTGGGCGCCTATGACTCAACGGGCTAAGGCGCCAGCCATGTACACCTGAACTGGCAGGTTCGAATCCAGCCCAGGCCCACCAAACAACAATGAAAGCTGCATCCAAAAAATGGCCGGGCGTTGTGGCGGGTGCCTGTAGTCCCAGCTACTTGGGAGGCGGAGGCAGGAGACTCACTTGAGCCCAGGAATTGGAGGTTGCTGTGAGCTGTGATGCTAGGGAACTCTATCCAAGGTGACAGCTTTGAGGCTCTGTCTCAAAAAAAAAAATAAAAAATAACATATTCTCCTTTAAAAATCAATGTGTGTCAATAATATGCCTCAAGAAATCTGGTTCTTAGCCCTAGTTACAATTATAATCATCTGGGGAGTGTTTGAAAAATACCGTCTCCTCAGCCCCACTTTAGATTAAAGTGAATCAAGCCCCCTAAAATGCATCTAGGATTGGGGCTACTAGGCAAGTATCTTGGGAACACAGCTAAGATTTGGAGTGAGTAAACTTCTTTAAAACTTGTCAGAATAACCCATCAAGACACCATATTGTTTGGATAGCCTCTGATATCCAGGCTACATGCTAAGTAGTAAGGAATTTGCTGTAGAGAAATTAAATTATAATTAAAGTTATTGTGCTCAATGGTAAACAGAATGATCTATGTGAAACTGGAAGAAAAACAAATAAAGCTTTATTCCTTCCCCAAACCCTTGACTCATGGACCTTAGGCTAAAGCTTTTAAAAGTAGGATAAATTTGCCCATTGATTTATGGGATTGTTGGCTTTCTTCATGTGGATTAATTTGAGTTCTCTAAGAATTTTTAAGATAAAATTACACTTTAAAAAGCTAGTCTTCCATTAAGAGAATGCAAATATTGGAAAATAACAATAGTGTAATAAGTAATATAAATTTAGTTGTGAAATGTATGTGTTTGTGAAACAATGTTTTATCCAAAACTTAATATACATGCAAGTTTTAATTATTTAGGTTCTATGTACTTATTTTATGCCCTTCTCTTTTTCTTAGACTTTCCTATGAGATGTTAACTAGTTTGTATTTTCACTTTGCTAGGTTGTAGTATTTCATTTTTCTTTTTGTTTTTGTTTCATTTGTTTATGGATTATCTATTTTCTTTTGCTGAAAACTCACTTAGTTAATGAAAAAGAGAGGTTACTATATATTCATCTTTGTTTCCTACCACAGGGGATTGAGCTCCCCTGTCTTGTATGTGCTGAAAGCCTATAATTCATACATATTATCTTTTGCCCCAAGCTCTGTGTGTGTCACAATTTAATCTGGTGATAGAGGATTTTAGCAGAAGGTGTATTGCTCCATAGACCAATGTTGAACCCTCAAGCATGTGCATGGATGTCTTCTTTTCAACAGAGATTGATGCTAAATAAAGGAGATAGCTATTCCAACATCCCCACATAGTGGCACTGGGAGATAGGCCAAGCTATCTCATCAGCTGGTCATGTGTGTCAACAAACTATTGTAAATACCCTCCTTCCTAAAGTCATAGCTTTTACTTAGGTATGAATTGCATTAACATGACTCAAAATTGAAAAATTAAGATGTAAAAATGTTCAAAATATATGCAGAGATATAGCACTCCTGATCCAAGTGGCCAGTGCAAACAGGGCCAGCTGAGCAATGGAGGTTACCCTAAATTAGAGCAGCCGCCTTGGCCCTTACTGTGAGCAGCTGCCATCACAGTTAATGCAAGACCCAGTGCCGCTCTCTGCCACTCTCCAGCACCGCACATGGAAACAAGGACAGAGGTTCACTGATAAACCAAGCCATCTGGCCAGGAACCACTAGTAGGTGGGGCCCCTGCTTGGCCAGCTGCCAGAGGGCTGGAATCTCAAATGCGTATACCTTCTATTTGCCCTACACCAGTTTTGACGCATTTGGAAAGTTGATTTTCTATTTCATTGATGGTCGTATTTTTAGTTTTTAAAAATGGAACACCTTGCCTCATGAAACTTTAAATTATTAACCTTCAGGTCTCTCTACTTGAAGTTTTCTTGTCTAACATTTGTCTGAAATCATGCCACAGTTGGTCTGAGCCACATATGACATCCTTTTCCATACAACTTTCTGTTGTATCTTGTTTTAAAATCTACATATCATCTTTTCCAACTAAAAATATTATAAGAATAAATTTTATATCACCAAAACCAAAAAAAAACTAAAATAAAAATATGCAGAGATTTATTAAGTTTTATTAAGATTTATTAAGTAACTTGATTACCTCCAACTCACTAGTAGTGGGAGATTTTAACACTCCTTTAGCAATGTTGGACAGATTCTCCAAAAAAAGGAGCTATGCAAAGAAATTTTAGATTTAAAACTTAACCATCCAACATTTGGATTTAACAGACATCTACAGAACATTTCATCACAACAAAACTGAATACATGTTCTTCTTATCAGCCCCCGGATCATACTCCAAAATGAATCACATCTAGGTCACAAGACTAGCCTCAGTAAATTTAAAAAAATAGAAATTATTCCTTGCATCTTCTCAGACCATCATGAAATAAAAGTTGAACTCAACAACAACAAGAATACGCATACTCAAACAAAAACATGGAAGCTAAACAATCTCATGCTGAAAGACATATGGGTCATTGACAAGATTAAGCAGGAAATTTCCAAATTTTGGGAACAAAATGACAATGAAGACACGAATTATCAGAACCTCTGGGATACTGCAAGTCAGTCCTTAGAGTTAAATTAATAGCACTACATGCCTTCCTCAAGAAACAAAAAGAGAAAAGTCAACAAGTTAATGGGACATCATAAACAACTGGAAAAGGAAGAACATTCCAATCCCAAAGCCAGTAGAAGAAAGAAATAACTAAAATTAGAGCAGAATTACATGAAATTGAAAATAAAAGAATTATATACAACAGATCAATAAATCACAAAGTTGGTTTTTTAATAAGGTCAACAAAATAGATAATCCTTTGGCTAATTAAACAGGAAAAAAAGAGTAAAATCTCTAATCTCATCAATCAGGAATAGTAAAGATGAAATAACAAGACTCCTCAGAATTTCAAAAAATCCTTAACAAATATTACAAGAAAATTTACTCTCAGAAATATGAAAATCTCAAGGAAATTGACCCATACTTGGAAACATGCCACCTTCCAAGACTTAGCCAGAATGAAGTGTAAGTGTTGAACAGGCTGATATGAAGTTCTGAAATAGTATCAACTATACAAAATGTCCCTAAAAAGTAAAGCCCTGGACCAGATGGCTTCACATCAGAATTCTACCTAACCTTTAATAAAGAACTAGTGCCTATATTACTCAACCCTTTCCAAAATATAGAAAAAGAAAGAATGCTACCCAAGATATTCTATGAAGCAAACATCACCTCGATCCCAAAACCAGGAAAAGACCCCACAAGAAAAGAAAAGTATAGACCAATATCCCTAATGAATATTGATGTAAAAATGTTCAATAAGATCCTAGCAAACAGAATCCAGCAGCACATCAATCAAATTATACACCACAACCAAGTGAGCTTTATCCCAGGATCTCAAGGGGGGTTCAATATACGTAAATCCATAAATGTTATCCAGCACATAAACAAATTAAAAAATAAAGACCATATGAATCTCTAAATTGATGCAGAAAAAGGTTCTGATAATATTCAACATCTCTTCATGATCAGAAGACTTCAGGAAATTGGTATTGAAGGGACATTTCTTAAACTGATAGAGGCCATCTACAGCAAACCCACATTCAATATCATACTGAATGGAATTAATTTGAAACCATTCCCACGTAGATCAGGAACCAAGCAAGGTTGCTGATTGTCTCCATTGCTTTTAAACATTGTAACGGAAGATTCAGCCATTGCAATTAGTGAAGAAAGGGCGATCAAGGGTATCCACATAGGGTCAGAAGAGATTAAACTTTCACTTTTGCAGCCTTAAGGAAAGATGGAGACTTTACCTCTTTTGTGTTTACATGGATGGAGCTGGAACATATTCTTCTTAGCAAAGTATCTCAAGAATGGA
>CAUYON010050199.1:0-34485 GCA_963573935.1 Arctocebus calabarensis
GTAGTCCCAGCTACTAGGGAGGCTGAGGCAAGAGAATCGCTTAAGCCCAAGAGCTGGAGGTTGCTGTGAGCAGTGTGACGCCACGGCACTCTAACCAGGGCGATAAAGTGAGACTCTGTCTCTACAAAAAAAAAAAAAAAATCAGCCTGGGCCCGCCAAACAACAATGACGGCTACAACCAAAAAGATGGCCAGGTGTTGTGGCGGGTGCCTGTAGTCCCAGCAACTTTGGAGGCAGAGACAGTAAACTCACTTGAGCCCAGGAATTGGAGGTTGCTGTGAGCTGTGATGCCACGGCGTACTATCCAGTCTCAAAAAAATAAAAATAAATAAATAAATCTCTTATATCTTTGTTTAATTTCTGTTTAGAGGATCTGTCCATCTCTGAGAGAGAGGTATTAAAGTCCCCTGTTATCATGGTGTTATAGGATATTATATTGCTCAGACTAAGTAAGATCTGTTTCAAGAATCTGGGAGCATTTAAATTGGATGCATAAATATTTAGAATTGAAATGTCTTCTTGTTGTATTTTTCCCTTGACCAATATATATTTTTAATTTTTACATAAACATGTGTTTATTAGGTTTCTACTTTTTGCCTTCACAGAATTAAAAAGGCTTATAATTTAATAACAATAACAATGTTTAAGATAAGGACTAAAAACCAAAACCTCGTAAGGAATGAATAAAGATAAATACATTCAGAAAAAAAATCAGATGATTGCTTCATTGAAATATTAAGCAATAATAATGCAAAGAAAGTAACATTCACGGCTTGGCGCCTGTGGCTTAATGGGCTAAGGGGCCAGCCACGTACACCTGAGCTGGCGGGTTCGAATCCAGCCCGGCCCACCAAAACAACGACGGCTACAACCAAAAAAAAAAATGGCCGGGCGTTGTGGCGGGCGCCTGTGGTCCCAGCTACTTGGGAGGTGGAAGCAGGAGACTCGCTTAAGCCCAGGAATTGGAGGTTGCTGTGAGCTGTGATGCCACAGTACTCTATCCAGGGTGACAGATTGAGGCTCTGTCTCAAAAAAAGAAAAAAAAATTAAGAAAGTAACATTCACATTGTCAGGTAAGAGTATGTCTATTGTAGAATGCTTTGACTCTGAGGCTCAGTATAGAGTCATCAGTTAACAACTTCTTCCCTTGACCAATATTAAGTGACCATTATTGTTTTTTTGACTTCAGTTGCTTTAAATCCACATGTATCTGAAAATAAGATTGCAACTCCTCCTTTTTTCTGAATTCTGTTTGCCTGAAATAGTGACTTCCAACCCTTAACTCTGAGTTTCAATTTGTCTTTTGACTTGAGGTGTGTTTCCTGAAGATAGTAAGGACAAAAGTACCTGCCTCATGGGTTCATGAGAGGATTGAGTTAACATCTATTAAATACCACCTGTACTCCTAGCACTCTGGGAGGCCGAGGCGGGTAGATTGCCTGAGCTGACAGGTTTGAGACCAACCTAAGCAAGAGCTAGATACCGTCTCTAAAAATAGCCGGATGAAATGGCTGGGCGTTGTGGTGGGCGCCTGTAGTCCAGCTACTTGGGAGGCGGAGGCAAGAGACTTGCTTGAGCCCAGGAATTGGAGGTTGCTGTGAGCTGTGAAGCCACGACACTCTATCCAGGGTGACAGCTTGAGGCTCTGTCTCAAAAAATAAATAAATAAATAAATAAATAAATAAATAATAAAAATAAAAACAAAAATAGCTGGATGTTATGGCAGGCGCCTGTAGTCCCAGCTACTTGGGAGGCTGAGTCAAGAGAATCACTTAAGCCCAAGAGTTTGAGGTTGCTGTGAGCTGTAACACCACAGTACTCTACCAAGGGTGGCAAAGTGAGGCTCTGTCTCCAAAAACAAATTTAAAAATCCATTAAATACATCGAACAGTCTTGGCACATAGTAAATGGCAGCTTTTGGTAGTTTGCTAAGGAGGAGGGGAGAGAAGATAGAAGAGGTTGGAGAAGTGGGAGTGGTGCCAGATTATGGAGGCCCTTGTATGCTGTAGTTAGTTTATTTATTTATTTAACTTTTGAGACAGTCTCTCACTCTTTCGCCTTGGGTAGAGTGCTGTGGCATCATAGCTCACAGCAACCTCAAGCTCCTGGGTTCAAGCGATCTTGTTGCCTCAGCTTCCCAGTGGCGCTTGCCACAATACCCAGTTAGTTTTTTATTTTTAGTAAAGGCAGAATCTCACTCTTGCTGAGGCTCGTTTTGAACTGAGCTCAAGCAATCTACCAGCCCTGGCTTCCCAGAGTGCTAGGATTACAGGTGTGAGCCACTGGCCTGTCCCACAGTGAGTTTATTCTACGATCATTTGGAGCCTTGTAGGGGTTAAACGGTGGGTGGCTCTGATAAAGGAGATGGCATCAGGGTTTGGGAATCTGGGATGGGGCCAGAGTGGGGCACGTATGTGACTGTGTATGTATATATGCATGTACTTGTGCACAAACATGGACGTATCTGCAGCTGTTGGCCACGGCTGCACCTGTGGCCAGAGCCCTTGTGCTGCCCCTGCTTTTCCTGCAGGCTGTGGGTGAGTGTGGAGGATGCCCACCTGCACACCGTCACCATCTGGCTCACAGTGCGTGCTGACATGACAGTGGCTTCCCTCAAGGACATGGTGAGTGAGGAAGCTGAAAGGAGACATCGGGTAGAGGCTCCCCATTTTGCTCTTGCCCCCTCTCTCCTCTGGTCCTCCCTCCATCCCTCTCTTGGGGTCTCTGCAGGTATTCCTGGACTACGGCTTCCCGCCAGCGCTGCAGCAGTGGGTGATTGGGCAGCGGTTGGCACGAGACCAGGAGACCCTACACTCCCATGGGGTGCGGCGCAATGGGGATAGTGCCTACCTTTATCTACTGTCAGCCCGCAACACCTCGCTCAACCCTCAGGAGCTGCAGCGGGAGCGGCAGGTGCGGATGCTGGAAGGTGAGGCTCTGCCCCGAGCAGCGTGGGACTGAGAGGGGCCCCACATCGCCGGAGGCTGTAGAGCAAGCAGGGCAGAGCTCCTGGGCTCTCAGTCAGGGACCCACCCGCATGATCACGTCTGGGGAGAGAAGTAACATCAGACACTCGGAGCAAACATTTCAGGGAACTGTTTGAGAGCAGCTGGCATGGGGGACAGGCTGATTCAGGCCTGGATCTGGCAGTTACAGCTGTGTGACCTTGGGCCAGTTTGTTCCTATCTCTGCTCCACAGTTTGCTGAATTTATAAATTGAGACTGGGGTGGCGCCTGTGGTTCAGTGGGTAGGGTGCCCCATGTACCGAGAGTGCGAGTTCAAACCTGGCCCCGGCCAAACCGCAACAAAAAAACTGGCTGGACATTGTGGCTAGCGCCTGTAGTCCCAGCTACTTGGGAGACTGAGGCAAGAGAATTGCCTAAGCCCAGGAGTTGGAGGTTGCTGTGAGCTGTGTGACACCATGGCACTCTAGTGAGGGTGACAAAGTGAGACTCTGTCTCTACAAAAGAAAAAATAAATAAATGGGGAATAAAGATGATGTAACTGTGTATTCTAAATTTTTTACTTTGGAAATATTTCAGACCTATAGGAAAGTAGCAAAACTGTAGAAAGAACTATCTAAAGAATTCCCAAGTACTTTCCTTTCTTTTTTTTTTTTTTTTTAGAGACCGAGTCTCACTTTGTTGCCCTTGGTCAACAAAGTGACCGAGGCACCACCACATGCCCAGCTTTTTTTTTGTTGCGGTTTGGCAGGGGCTGGTTTTGAACTCACCACCCTCGGTATATGGGGCCTGGGCCGTACTCACTCAGCCACAGGTACCACCCAAGAACTCCCAAGTACTTTTCATGTGGATTCCCTAAATATTCACATTTTACCAGCTTTGCATTGCTTTATCATTCTCCTGTATATAAAGTTATTTTCTGGACCATTTTGAGTTAGTTGCAGACCTGATGTTCCTCTCCCCTAAATACTTCAGTGTGTATTTCTTAAAAGGAAAGATCATTCTCATACATGATCAGGCACAACTGTTCAGTTCAGGGAATTTACATTGATACAGTACTGTTGTCTAATCCGTAGGTCTTAGACTTTACCAGTTGTCCCAGTACTGTCCTTTGAAGTAAAAGAGTTGGCATTTAGCTGTCATGTTTCAAAGAGTCCAGGCCAGTTTCTTCCATGGCCTGATGTTTGCTCTGGAAATAGTCATTTGGCAGGACTGCCTCAGTGCTGTGCATTCCTTTGGGCACATCCTCTGGGAGGTCGGGTTTTATGTGGGATTTTGAAGCCCAGAGAACATGAGCATTCGTGACCCTGGGGAAGCCAGGATGCCCGCTTCACCAAATGGAGGCTGGAGACAGCTCCAGGGAGGATGAAGGATGGGTCTGCCTGGCTGACTCGGTGTGGTGAAGTGGGCCACATGGATCTGACAGCTCTTCATCTCTCCTCCACAGGTCTGGGCTTCAAAGACCTCATGCTGCAGTCACGGGGCCCCCTGGAACCAGCCCCTCCAAAGCCTGGGCCCCCCCAGGAACCCCATCGGGAGCAGCCAGATGCAGTACCTGAGCCCCCACCGGTAAGCTGCTGCCACATGCTCTCTGCTCCCATGGAAGAAACTGGCCTGGATTCTTTGAAAGAGACTGAGACATGGCAGCTCTTGCCAAGTCTTGTACTACAAAGGACAGGGTGATGTTCCTCCTCACCCTGCCTTACCCCGCTCAGTGTCCCGCTTTGCCCCCAGGTGGGCTGGCAGTGCCCTGGTTGCACCTTCATCAACAAGCCCACAAGGCCCGGCTGTGAGATGTGCTGCCGGGCGCGGCCTGAGACCTACCAGGTCCCCGCCTCGTACCAGCCTGATGAGGAGGAACGAGCGCGCCTGGCCGGCGAGGAGGAGGCACTGCGCCAATATCAGCAGGTGGGCGCGGAAGTCCCCACAGATACCTGCAGACTAGACAGGGAGGTGTAGGCCAGGAAGGGAGATATCTGCACATTGCTGTTCTTCCCCATACTGCCTTGCCCCCTCACAACCATGCCACTGGCAGTGATGCTGCACTTGGCCATGACCCGCCCTCCTTTAGAGATCACCCTGTGGTTGAAACCCTACTCCCTGGCTGTGAGGTACATCCAGGTTCACATCCCTGCTCCCACATGGTCGTGGCTCTGCTTCCAGCTTTGACACATACCCTAGTACACACAAGTATCCCTGGCTATGACCCAGCACCCTAGCTGTCGCTCTGATCGTGCCTCAGCTTGGACGGCCCAGTCATCTTATGAGCTAAGTCCTGCTTCACACCTATGACCTCACCCTGGATCTTACTAGTCCTGCCCCTGCCCCTCACTGCCCTCTGGGGGCAACTCCCCCTCTGTCTTGCCCTCTCTCAACTAGCGTGATTGAGGCACATGCTCCCCTCCCACAGACACCTGGCCCTGCATGTTCCCCTATTCTGAGCACATGCTCCCCACTTTGCTTGGGGGTGACCCCATTCCTTGGTCCATCCACAACCTTGCTATGGTCCTTAGATGTTGCCTTCCCACCCTGACCTTCACCTGGCCCCACCGCCAGTCTATGGCCCAGGCCTTGCCCTACTTTTTGGTGGGGATGTGAGCCCTGCTACCCCAGCTCCTCACTTATGCTGATCCCCTTCCTGTCCTTGCTTCAGCGTCCCTCACCTGGCCCTTCCCCCAGCTCCAGGCCCACCCTGCTCCCAGCCGCTCCCAGCCTGCCTCCTGCCACCCTCCCCTGCCCACCTCTATGATTCCATGCTGGCCCAGCTTTGCCCCCTTTGTGGTCTGACCGGCCCCTGAGACCCTGACCTGCCCATGGCCCCACCCCGTGTGCCCAGCGGAAGCAGCAGCAGCAGGAGGGAAACTACCTGCAGCACGTCCAGCTGGACCAGAGGAGCCTGGTGCTGAACACCGAGCCCACCGAGTGCCCCGTGTGCTACGCGGTGCTGGGGCCCGGCGAGGCTGTGGTGCTGCGTGAGTGTCTGCACACCTTCTGCAGGTGCGGCCCCAGTCCCACCCCCGGCAGAAGGTGGGTGGGGCCCTGTGCTCTGACATCTCACTGGACGCCTGCAAAAACCTATGAGGTAGGCTCTATCCACTTTGCCAATGAGGAACATGAGGCACAGCGAGGTCAAGCAACATATCCAGGCCCACACAGCTCATAAGAGAAGCCCAGACAAGAAACCAGTCATCCGGCTCCAGAGCCTCTGCCCTTATCCGCTACCCCTTACCACCCAGATAAGGGGTTTTGGGGCCTAGCTCTGGCAGCCTGCACCAGCTCACTTTAGGCACCTGACCCTCTCTGAGTCACTTGTCATGACCTTCCCATCCCTGGGTGCCAAGAACATGCACCCATTTAGCACAGCAGACGTTTGGGGAGCAGTCCCTGCGTGGCAGCCTCTGTCCCTGCCTTCCGGAGCTGACACTTCAGTGGGAGGCTGGTGTTAATCACATCACCACTGATTGATTCGGTTATAAATTGTGCCAAATGCTGAGTAACTGGAGACTATGATACAAGCAACAGAAGCCCTGGGGGGTAGACAGGAGCCCCCAAGGAGGTAGCCCTGGACCAGTGCCTGGAAGGGCTGCCATGGGCATGGGTCTGGCCTGCTGGAGGAGTCTAAGGAGCTCTCATGGCCAGAGCAGAGGGATGAAGGGGGAATTGGGAGAGGACAGAGAGGTGTTGGGGAGAGGAGGTCACCACAGGTTGGTGGGTTTGTTCTGGGTGTGATGGGGACCCATGGGAGACTTGGCTGCTGTGCTGAGGTAGACTGTAGGGATAGGGTGGACACAAGCACCCAGTGAGGGGGCTACTGCCACCATCCAGGTCTGGACCAGAGGGTCAGGGGTAACAGTGGAGTGGATAGAGTGGAGGCTGTAGTGGTGGGTTGGTGGGGTGGATGGGAAAGGAGGGATAGTGAGAAGCTCACCTGGAATGGCTGAGAAAGGCCCCTGAGCTCAGGCCTCAGTAGATGGGGTTCAGATGACCTAACTCCCTCCCCCCTTCCCCAGGGAGTGCCTGCAGGGGACCATTCGCAACAGCCAGGAGGCAGAGGTTTCCTGCCCCTTCATTGACAACACCTACTCGTGCTCGGGCAAGCTGCTGGAGAGGGAGATCCGGGCGGTAAGGCCTGGAGGTGGGAGGGGACACCCAGATGCCTGGGGAACTGTGCCTGGAGCTGGCAGGTGGGGACTGGCTTAGGAGTGTGGGTCTCAGGCAGCACCCATAGTCACCTTCCCAGACATTTTCCTTGTGAAGTCCAGCCCTACCAAAGGCATTGTGACAGGGCATGGTTTTATGTCAAAGAGCTGTATGAACTTCTTTGGAGCCCCTGGGAGTTGACCCAAGCCTCAGAAACGGTCAAGTGTGGCAGAGAGAAAAAAGGATGAGGATCAGCAGACTAATGCAACAGAGGTTGCTACAAAAACAAAACACATGCCTGAAACACATAGAACCTGAGTAGAAATCAGAGAAAGATCACCCATACCATCATCCCAAGGAAATCCTTCAGCTGTGTTCTTTTTTAAGTCAACGTTAGTAAATTGTATTTTGCACATAATAAAATGTGCCCATCGTAAGTATGCATTTAGTTGAGTTTTAAGAAATATAGCTTGAACATAGGCTTGATTTTTATTTCATTGTTATCAAATGTGGATGCAGTTTGCTTTCAGTATTTTGCTACAGAATCTTTCTAAGGATTATTACAAATCTCTATGGCTTATGTACCATTTATACCTTTCCTTTTAGTAATCGTTTCTCACGGTGTAAGTTCTGCTTCAAGGAACACTTTGCCAGGTGCCTCTTCTTTATATGTTATTTTCTTAGGATAAACTGAAAGAAGTAAGATGGGTGCGAAAGGGTTAAAAAACTTTGAGCTGGTTGAGACATTATTGCCAATATCACTTTGCTCAGAGTGTGATGTACTAGGATTAACCACATCTTCCCCAGTATTGCTTGTTAATATTTTTATTAATTTTTTTTATTTTTAAAAATTATGATGGCTCGGCTCCTTTAGCTCAAGAGGCTAAAATGCCAGCCACATACACCGGAGCTGGCAGGTTCAAATCCAGCCTGGGCCCACCAAACAACAATGACAACTACAACCAAAAAATAGCCGGGTATTGTGGCAGTCTCCTGTAGTCCCAGCTACTTGGGAGGCTCAGGCAAGAGGATCACTTGAGCCTAAGAGGTTGAGGTTGCTGTGAGCAGAAACTCCATAGCACTCTACCCAGGGCAACAGCTTGAGACTTTGTCTCAAAAAAATAAATAAATAAATAAAAATTGTGGGCTCGGCGCCTGTGGCTCAAGCGACTAAGGCGCCAGCCACATACACCTGAGCTGGCGGGTTTGAATCCACCCTGGGTCCACCAAACATAAATGACAACTGCAACCAAACAATGGCCGGGTGTTGTGGCGGGCGCCTGTAGTCCCAGCTACTTGGAAGGCTGAGGCAGGAATTGGAGGTTTCTGTGAGCTATGATGCCCCAGCACGCTATCCAGGGTGACAACTTGAGGCTCTGTCTCCAAAAAAAAAAAAAAATTTGTGATAAAATATATATAAAATTTGCCACTTCAATCATTTTTAAGTGCTTAATAGTTATATTCACATTGTTATGCAGTCATCACTACCATCCATTTCCAAAGCTTTTTTAGATCTATTTTTTGTATGGAGTTTTTAGTTTCACGAAGGTTAGTTACGTGAAGGAAAGAGCCTAGCCTGTGGCTGGGTCAGAGTTTATGAGCTGGGGACTTTCTGGAGGATATTTGGTAGCAAGAAAGTCATGTATTGAGTATTCTGAACCTTGAGCAACGAGGATGTGGTCTGTTGGCAGCTCCTGACCCCTGAGGATTACCAGCGATTCCTAGACTTGGGCATCTCCATTGCTGAAAACCGCAGTGCTTTCAGCTACCACTGCAAGACCCCAGACTGCAAGGGATGGTGCTTTTTTGAGGATGATGTCAACGAGTTCACCTGCCCCGTGTGTTTCCATGTCAACTGCCTGCTCTGCAAGGTGAGGACAGGGACCCGAACTGCCTTGCCACTTTCCTCCTGCTGGGCGCCCAGTGTGGTGCAGTGCTTGTTCTCCTGGGCAGGGATCTGTAACACTGGCTGGAGGTCAAGACGTAGAGCTGCATGTCAGCGAGAGTGTGCAGCCTGATCTTGAACTAGGCCCTGACCCTGTAGACAGAGACTCAGACCTGGCCCTCGGTGAATCTTCAACCTGGACAGCTCCAGTGCCAAATAAAGCCCTGACCCTAGACTTCAGCTGTGCCTAGCTCTGGGCCAGTCACAGGCTGAATCCTCGTCCCATACTTAGCCCAGACCCTGAGCCAAGGGCTAATCCTGGCTTTTGACTCAGTCTGTGACAGACCAAGCCCTGACCTGGTCCCACACCAAGTCTCCACCCCTGTCCTGAGCTGAGCTCTGATCACAGTCCCAGACTGCGTGATCCAGCCCTGACTGATCCTTCCCCAGGCCTACCCTTGCCCCGATCATCTCAAGACTTGACCCTAAGGCAAGGAGCAGGTAGACAGATCTGGAGCCTGGTCTCAGACACGGCTTAGTGAGCTGTCTCTGAGCACGGGGCCTGTAAGTGGGGCAGAGCTAGGCAGGGCCACAGCCTGCAGGAGGGGTGTGCCCATCAACTCAGAACAAACAGGTATAGATGGTTTTTGCCATATATGATAACCCTGACTTCACCTGCCTGGCTCCAGTGTTTTCTTCTGTAAATGGGCGAGTGGTTACAAAACAAGGCCCTGTCACTGACACATCCAAAGGCAGTAAGTGCTTACACAGATCCCAGTCCTTCCCCTTACCTGTCCCAGCCTGTTAACCCCCAGGGCAGCCTTTTTACCTCAAGCCTTTCACTCCCCCTTCAGGCCATCCATGAGCACATGAACTGCAAGGAGTATCAGGATGACTTGGCCCTGCGGGCTCAGAACGATGTAGCCGCCCGGCAGACGACAGAGATGCTGAGGGTAAGTCTGGGACAGGGCTGAGGGCTGGGGATTTGGGCTCTGGGAGTCATTCGAGACTGAGGGCTTCTCAGAGAGGACTGCTCACACATCCCTAGAGGCCCTTACCTCCCTGTGGCTGTCACTCCCATCCAGGGATGAGACTTAGGCCAAGTACACAGGTGGCAGCAGCAGAGAGGAGACCACAGGGGTGAGGGGTGTGCTAGATGGACCAGCTTGGCAGAGAAGCAGGGAAAGTGATACACGGCTCCGGGGTTGCTGCTCTCTCCCTGCAATTGGGAGGGGGTCGGGCAGGACCAGGCTGGGCGGCTGTGCCGGCCCACCCCCAAGTCAGCGCCTGCTCCGTTCCAGCTGATGCTGCAGCAGGGCGAGGCCATGCACTGCCCACAGTGCCAGATCGTGGTGCAGAAGAAGGACGGCTGTGACTGGATCCGTTGCACTGTCTGCCACACTGAGATCTGCTGGGTCACCAAGGGTCCGCGCTGGGGCCCTGGGGTGAGTCCTTGAGAAGCAGAGGGCTCAGCAGTGGGGTGGGGAGGGTGCCCTTGTGGGGTCTGCTGTTCAGGAGGCTTGGGAAATTATAGCCCATGAGCCAGGTCCCACCTAGCATGTTGTTTACATCTTTAAATGGCTGAAAAATATCAAAGAGTATTTCATGGCATGAAAATTACATGAAATCCAGATATCAGTGTCCATAAAGTCCTTTGGAGCAGAGCCATTCATTTATGTATTGTCTGTGGTGGCTTTTGCACTATAGAGGCAGGGACCATGTGGCTAGTGAAGCCTAAAATGACTGGCTCATTGCTGAAAAGGCTTGCCCACCTATGCCCTAGAGGATACAGTTTGGAGTGAGTTGAGTGAGGGTTTAGTTTGGAGGCTGACCCCTGGCTCTGGCATATACTGGCTTTTCTCCACCTCTCTGGGCCCAGTTTCTTCCTCTATGAAATGGGGATGATAACAGGGCCTATTGTAGGCTTGTTTACAGAATCTAGTGAAAAAATGCAAGAAAAGTGCTTACAGAGAACCTGTCACGTGGTGACCACTCCACAAGTGCTGGCCATTGTTATAAGGGGAACTGGGGCTTGCTGCTACCTATAGATGGAGATCGGACACAGTGGATCTCCTATAGATGGAGATCGGACACAGTGGCTCATGCCTATAATCCTAAGACTTTGGAAGGCTGAGGCAGGAAGATGGCTTGAGCCCAAGAGTTTGAAGTTGCTGTGAGCTATGGCAGCACTGCATTCTTGCCTGGGCAATGGAGTAAGACTTTCTCTTAAAAAAATAAAAATAACGGCTTGGCGCCTGTGGCTCAACGGGCTAAGGCACCAGCCACGTACACCTGAGCTGGTGGGTTTGAATCCAGCCCGGGCCCGCCAAACAACAATGACGGCTGCAACCAAAAAAAAAAAAAAAATGGCTGGGCATTGTGACGGGCACCTGTAGTCCCAGCTACTTGGGAGGCGGAGGCAGGAGACTCGCTTGAGCCCAGGAATTGGAGGTTGCTGTGAGCTGTGATGCTACAGCACTCTATCCAGGGTGACAGCTTGAGGCTCTGTCTCAAAAAAAAAATAAAAATAAAAATAAAAATAACGGCAGCAACTGTGGCTAATCGAGTAGGGCACCGGCCCCATATGCCGAGGGTGATGGGTTCAAACTTGGCCTTGGCCAAACTGCAAAACAGAAAAATAGCTGGGCGTTGTGGTGGGTACCACTCAGGAGGCTGAGGCAAGAGAATCGCCTAAGCCCAGAAGCTGGAGGTTGCTGTGAGCTGTGATGCTACGACACTCTACTGATGGCGATAAAGTGAGACTCTGTCTCTAAAAAATAAATAAATAAATAAAAATAAGTACAGACGGATGCAGAGTAAGCTGCCCTCTTCTCTTTCACTCTGCCAATATGCCGGCCTGCTGTCCAGAATATGCCGAGTGGTCAGGTCCTTTCCCTGGGGTGAGTAGACTGAGTGCTGTGGGAGCCCAGAAAAGCCTTCAGGGACTGTCTGTATTAGGAAGCCAAGGCCAGGAAGGCCATTCTTAGCAGGAGGCCTGCAAAGGCAAAGGTTCCTTTGGGAGTGTGCTCAGCTTTGGGGCCCATCTGTGTGCACTGCCTGATGGTATCTCTTCTCTTCCTCCCTTGCTCCAGGGCCCAGGAGACATCAGTGGGGGCTGCCGCTGCCGAGTGAATGGGATTCCTTGCCACCCAAGCTGTCAGAACTGCCACTGAGCTAAAGATGGCCGGGTCCTCATGCTGACCTAGCCCCACATTTGCAGTCTGTGTGGTGCAAGGCGGGCTTGGACCTTTGGCTCCAATTTCTGGCCTGGGAGATGCCTTTGTGTTTGGCCAAGACAGGGGCCCTGTGGAGGCTGGGGCCCCTGAGCTGCATGGACAGTTTCATTTGCTATAGGAGTTATTGGGGCCCCCCCTGTGCTGCTGTAGTCCAAAGTCACATCTGTCCCAGTGCCTTTGTCCTTCCCCTGGGGCTCTCTGCAGCTCCAACCTCTGCCTGACCCCAGCCTTAAACAGCCCCTGGCCAGAGCCACCATGTGACTGCATCCTCCAACCTCCATCCTCATCTGGTACACACAGCCACTCAGCCACTCACAGCCTCCTTTCCACTGTTGGCTCTTTGGAGGGTGACTTTTCTCTGCTGTTGTGGTTAGAGGCCTGGAGTTTCTTAGAACTCCTGCTAACTTGTTCCAAGCCAGAGGGAAAGCAGGCAGGTTTGAAAGCATATCCCATGCCTGGCTCCGCATCTCCCTCTCTGCTGTCTGTGTGAGCTAATTAAAATAATTTTCCAGGAAGGGATGAGTGTGATGTCCTTGAGAAGAAGTAACTGTCATGGGCTGGGACTACACATAGGTAGGATCTGAAGTTCTCTGGAACCCGCACCAGGAAGTTGATGTGTCTGAGCCCTGGGGTCCCTGTACCAGACTTGGCACCCCTGTGCCCAGCTGCAGAGGGAAGTATGCTCTTGGGTCAGCGTTAGTCAAGAGGAGTTTGCAATATGTCAGGAGTCTGAAGGGAAGGACCTGCAGATCAGCATGGGCTTAAGTAAGGGCGGGGAGGGCCAAGGCAGCAGCTACAGGCTGCCACTCCCTTTTGGTCTCTGGGTAAGCATCCAGGGCTACAGGGCAGAGACAGTTCAGGAACAGCTGAGGCTGCTGCAGTTGAGGGGTGAAGTCCATCCTTATTTTAACATCTGAGGCAAGATGGCGAAGTGCTGATCCAGCAGTAGTTATTAGTACCCACCTGCTAGTCAAAAGTAATAAAACAGACCTAGGATGTCCACCCTGTGACCGACCCCCCGTTGAATTTTTGAGTTCTGGTGTTTGGTATCCAACATGCCGATCATCATTACAATAGGCCTGGACCCCAGGCTGCAGACACTGGACCAGTGCTTTTGCACGGAAGGGGATTGCAGCCCTGCATTGGATGCCAAGACTCAAAGTGTTGCCCCTAGATACTCAACAGTGACATCAGAGTGCGAGTAGACTGAGTGCCTTCCAGCTCTGCCAGCATCAGCTCACAACTTGCAGCTGAGAGAGGCCACACTCAGCCCGCCAGCCTGGGAGCAGAAAGGGTTGGGCAGAACATCCCAGGAGAAAAGCTGAACAAGCTGGGCTGGGCTGGGCGTGGGGTGGCCAGGGCACCACCCGCTCCTCCCTCTGCTGCTGGGCCTAGGAGAGGTCATTCTCTTGGTGCCACAGGCTTGAAGTCACCCAGTATTGTTTGAGAAATTTGAATAGGATGGCAATATTTTTAAATTGGCAGCATTTTTTTTTTTTTACACTAACCACTATACAAACGAGGAAGCATTTAACTCATTAAAAGCTGGATATCTGACTCTTCTCAAACAAAGCTTAGTAATCTGGGTCCCAGTATCCACCTGTCAGAAAAGGAGTCACACAGCGTTACTTTTCACAGGTGCACACCTTTCATATTCTCAGCACCCCCAGGACTACTTACACCAAGGCCTTTCTAGTGCCCTTGCCCCTTTCTCATAATTATTAGGAGGAAATTGGATATTTCGTAAGTGAGGCCAAGGTGGGCAGAGAGGGCCATGCTGGCGGTGTCTTCACTTGGCCCACCTCATCCTGTCCATCACGGCAGCAAGTTTGTATCTGCGGCCGCCACACCAGGGGCCGGGCAGCAGCAAAGGGCTGTTCCAGGTCCCACCTTGGCTCCAAACTGAGGGCCTGTGGATGGAGGGTCAGACAGGCAGGTTCCTGGTGCCCTCTACCACAGGGTCACCCCATGCCAGTGACCAGATCTTGAGAAGCCATAGCTGCCATGGTGTGGGCAGAAAGCTGAGGATGGGCCCCATAGCCTGTGACAGAGCTAGCGTAGGGCTTCCTCCAGTGTCAGGCTGGTGCAAAAGCTGCTCACTTCAAATGCAGGAGGCAGGAGGCAGCCTACACCCCGGTTCCTCACAGAACTTAGCTTTACCACATGGCAGTCCAGAGAAGACACCGAGGTAGTGGCCCTTGGAGATCAAGAAAGTGGCAGCAGGGGTCACCAGCAGAACACACAGGACGCAAGGGGCAAGGGCACAGGACGGTGGGGTGAGGGAGGGCAGGGCAAAGGCAAAGCCAGGCTAAGCCTCAGGCTCCATCAGCACTTAGCCGGATCTGGCAAGAGCCTCAGGCCTATTCCTTTCAGTAGCGCTCAATCTCTGGATGACCACAGTGCCCACGAGCAGGCTGACGGTGTTTACCAGTCAATAAACGCTCACCCAGGCTTGGCCCCTGTGGCTCAACGGGCTGGGGCGCCAGCCACGTACACCTGAGCTGGCGGGTTCGAATCCAGACACAACAATGACGGCTGCAACCAAAAAATGACTGGGCGTTGTGGCAGGTCCCAGCTACTTGGGAGGCGGAGGCAAGAGACTCGCTTGAGCCCAGGAATTGGAGGTTGTTGTGAGCTGTGATTCCACAGCGCTCTTTCCAGGGTGACAGCTTGAGGCTCTGTCTCAAAAAAAAAATAAAAAATAAAAATAAACGCTCACCCAAACGGAAACACCAGTACAACTTCACAAACACCATTTCATTAAACATTCTATGTGGGATGCACCTGTCTCTTCTTTACTATTAAGGACGAGTTCAGAGGCAGCAATTTGCAGATGCTCACATGGCCACCAAGGAAGACATAGTCCTGGTCTTCGGTCTCAGACCCTACAGGTCTCCAACGATTCTCTTTCCTTCCTCACCCCTACATCACTCACAGTGGAGTATGGCGACTCCTCTCCACAGTGCTCACAGCCATCCTAGCCTGGCTCAGCTATCCCATGGACATGGCTTATCACATCTCTCCATAGAGATCAGCCCTCCGGGGCTATGCTGTCCCCAAAACACCAACACGTTATTCAAGTGTCATATTTACCTCAGCCACGAATGCTGTGTGGTTTTCCAACACCACTTGTCCAGCTCTGACACCAAATGGGTATCCAATAATTCAATTCTGACACTTTCTACCTGCAGTTAGCCTCAGGTTCCACAAGGGCTCAGTCCTACACAACTGTCCTCACTTCAGATGGCAGCCACAAGCACCCAGCCTAGGGCACCTTTGCCTACCCAACTCCAAATTCAGGGGTTCCCATGACCCTGCCCCCTCAGGTTCAGTAATTTGCTACAACGATTCACAAGAACTCAGGAAGATGTTGTACTTATATTTACTGGTTTACTATCAAGGATACAGTGAGGAACAGTCAAGTGGAAGAGATGAATGGGCAGCCCAGTGCTCACTTATCCCATTCACTTTTTTTTTTTTAGAGTCAGAGTCTTACTTTGTTGCCCTCAGTAGAATACCATTGCATCACAGCTCACAGCTACCTCTAGCTCTTGGGCTTGGGTGATTCTCTTGCCTCAGCCTCCTGAGTAGTTGGGACTAAGGGTGCCCACCACAGTGCCCAGCTATTTTTGTTGTTGCAGTTTTGCCGGGGCCGTGTTCGAACCCATCACCCTTGGTATATGGGTCAGCGCCCTACTCACTGAGCCACAGGCGCTGTCCCTGATTTTTTTTTTTTTTTTTTTGAGACAGAGCCTCAAGCTGTTGCCCTGGGTAGAGTGCTGTGGCATCACAGCTCACAGCAACCTCCAATTCCTGGGCTCAAGCGAGTCTCCTGCCTTCGCCTCCCAAGTAGCTGGGACTATAGGTGCCCGCCACAATGCCCAGCTATTTTTTGGTTGCAGCCGTCATCATTTGGTGGGCCAGGCTGGATTCGAACCTGCCAGCTCAGGTGTATGTGGCTGGTGCCTTAGCTGCTTGAGGCACAGGCGCTGAGCCCCTGATTTTTTTTTTTTTTTTTTTTGTAGAGACAGAGTCTCACTTTATTGCCCTCCATAGAGCGCCATGGCGTCACACAACTCACAGCAACCTCCAACTCCTGGGCTTAGGCAATTCTCTTGCCTCAGCCTCCCGAGTAGCTGGGACTACAGGCACCCGCCACAACGCCTGGCTATTATCCCTGTTTTTTTTTTTTTTTTTTTTTTTGAGACAGAGCCTCAAGCTGTCACCTTGGATAGAGTGCCATGGCATCACAGCTCACAGTAACCTCCAATTCCTGGGCTCAAGCGAGTCTCCTGCCTCTGCCTCCCAAGTAGCTGGGACTACAGGCGCCTGCCACAACGCCCAGCCATTTTTTGGTTGCAGCTGTCATTGCTGCTTGGCAGGTCCGGGCTGGATTCAAACCCACCAGCTCAGGTGTACGTGGCTGGCGCCTTAGCCCGTTGAGCCACAGGCGCCGAGGCTACCCCTGATTTTTTTTGAGATAAAGTCTCACTCTGCCAGGGCATCATTATAGCTCACAGCAACCTCAAAACTCCTGGGCTCAAGTGATCTTCTTTCCTCAGTCTCTGGAATAGCTGGGACTAAAGGTGCTCACCACGACGCCCAGCCAATTTTTCTATTTTTAATAGAGATGGAGTATCACTTTGCTCAGACTGGTCTCGAATCTAATCAGCTCAGGTGAGCCACCTGCCTCGGCATCCCAAAGTGCTAGGATTATAGGAGTGAGCCATTGCTCCCAGCCTTAAAGTTTTCTTTTCTTTTGAAACAGAGTTTCTCTCTGTTGCCCTGGGTAGAGTATCTTGGCATCATAGCTCACAGTAACCTCAAACTCTTAGGCTCAAGTGATCCTTTTGCCTCAGCCTCTGAGTGCTGGGACTACAGGTGCCTGCTACTATGACTGGCTAGTTTTTTTTCTATTTTTAGTAGAGATGGGATCTTCCTCTTGATCAAGCTGGTCTCAAATTTCTGAGCTCAAGCAATTCACCATCTCTACCTCCCAGAAGGCTAGGATTACAGGCATGAGCCGCCATGCCTGGACTTTATTCAAGTATTCAAAGAGCTGTCTCCAGCAGCCTCTGTTCCTAGAAGATCAAATATACCCTCTGATCACCATGGTCTTTCTAGTCATAGTCTCATCCTGAGATTATCTAGAGGGTCCCATGTAAGTCACCTCATTAGCATAAACTCAAGTTGGATCAAAAGGTGACCATTAAAAATAACAGCTGCTCCTAAATCTCATGAAATTCTAAGGGTTTTAGGAACCCCATGTCAAGGACCTTGGGACAAGACCCAATATTTCTTATTATACCACAGTTTTTTTTTGGCCAGGACCAGGTTTGAACCCGCCAACCCCTAGTATGTCAACGTTCTATCTTTTTTTTTTTTTTTTTTTGAGACAGCGTCCCACTATGTCGCCCTTGGTAGAGTCCCATGGCGTCACAGTTCACAGCAACCTCAAACTCTCGGACTTAAGCAATTCTCTTGCCTCAGCCTCCCAAGTAATTGGGACTGCAGGCGCCTGCCAGAACACCTGGGTTTTTTTTTTGTTTGTTTGTTTTTTGAGACAGCTTTAAGCTGTCGTACTGGGTAGAGTTCTGTGGCTTCACAGCTCACAGCAACCTCCAACTCCTGGGCTCAAGTGATTCTCCTGCCCCTGGTTCCCAAGTAGTTGGGACTACAGGCGCCCACCACAATGCCTGGATATTTTTTTGGTTGCAGCCGTTATTGTTTGGTGGGCCGGACTGGATTCGAACCCACCAGCTCAGGTGTATGTGGCTGGCACCTTAGCGGCTTGAGCCATGGGTGTCCAGCCCGAGGTATTTTTTTGTTGCAGTTGTCATTGTTGTTTAGCTGGCCCAGGCCGGGTTCCAACCCACCACCCTCAGTGTATGTGGTTGTCACTGTAACCACTGTGCTACAGGCACTGAGCTTTTTCTTTCTTTTTTTTTCTTTTTTTGTAGTTTTTGGCTGGAGTTGGGTTTGAACCCACCACCTGCGGCATATGGGCTGGTGCCCTACTCCTTTGAGCCACAGGCACTGCCCTGTTTTTTAAAGTTTTTTTTGAGACAGAGTCTCACTATGTCACCCTCAATAGAGTGCTATGGCGTCACAGCTCATAGCAATCTCAAACTCTTGGGCTTAAGCTATTCTCTTGCCTCAGCCTCCTAAGTAGCTAGGACTACAGGTGCCCACCACAACGTCTGGCTAATTTTTTGTTGCAGTTGTCATTGTTGTTTAGCTGGCCTGGGCTGGGTTCAAACTCACCAGCCTGGGTGTATGTGGCTAGTGCCCTACCTGCTGAGCTATGGGCAGGCACCACCCATTCTTTTTTTTTTTTGAGAGGGAGTATCACCACTCTGTTGCCCCAGGCTAGACTGCCATGGCGTCAGCCTACCTCACAGCAACCTCAGACTCCTGAGTTCAAGCTATTCTCCTGAGTTTCCAAAGTAGCTGGGACTACAGGCTGCTGCCACAATGCCCAACTAATTTTTCTATCTTTTTTTTTTTTTGTAGAGACAGAGTCTCACTTTAACACCCTCGGTAGAGTGGCGTGGCGTCACACAGCTCACAACAACCTCCCAACTCTTGGGCTTAGGCAATTCTCTTGCCTCAGCCTCCCGAGTACCTGGGACTACAGCCGCCGGCCATAACACCTGGCTGTTTTTTTGTTTTGCAGTCCGGCCCTGCCGGATTTGAACCTGCCACACTTGGTATGTGGGGCTGGCACTCTACTCGATGAGTCACAGGCGCCACTCTAATTTTTCCATCTTTAATAGAGACAGGGTCAGTGTTCTTGCTCAGGATGGTAGCGAACTCTTGAGCTCAGAGATGCTCCACCCTGGGCTCTCAGAGTGCTAGGATTACAGGCAGCAGAGTCTATCTTTCTTTCATTCAAGCATCAACTCCTAAGAACTGCCCCAGAATTTGCGGCTCAAAACAAATTGCTCCTTTGTGCTCTTCAGAGCTCTCTGGTGTGAACTCCCAGAGACAGGTAGTGTCCTGGCTGACACCATGACCTGCAGGAGTGGCCTCTGGTGGAGGGACATAGATAGGAGGTGAGTGATACCAGCCTGTAGCTCTGCACCCACTACCCAGCAGCTGGGAGTGCTCAGAGGGTGTTGGAAAGCTTGGCAAGAACGGCTCTCACTGCTTCTCTGTGGATGGAAATTACATGTGCAGGAAAACCATCCACATCTAGCTCTGGTTAATGTCCAAATCCAAATGCATCTCTGGAACAGTGTGTGAAAAATAGCCAACAGTACCCCTGCCTGGTACGTACCCCACGGCAGCCAACAGTATCCCAGCCTGGTACGCACCCCACAGCATCAATGTGACGGTGAGTGTGGAAAAAACATGAACGCAGACTCTGCTCTCACTTGATAATAAGCATAGACTTCTGTGACCAAGTATGTGGGAGTTTCTTCCCACGTACCAAGCAACAATCAACTCTGCAGAGGACACCTGCTGGGCGTCCTCCAATTCAACTAAATTTTGAAGCTGTCTACCTGGAGATAATCTCAGATACCACAGGTAGAAGGCTCAGGACCACAAGTCCACCCCCTCGTTCCCACCAGGCCAGGCCTCCAGCATGTCTGACCAAGTGACTTCAGCTGAGATTCCCACAAGTTCTCTCAGGGATAACACATTGATTGGTTTATTAAAGGATGTTTTAAAGGATACAAACAGCCAGATGTAGACATTTAGGGAAAGGTCTGGAAAGGTTCTGAACACAGAAGCTCCTATCCCCATGGGGTTGGGGTGCACCACCCTCCCAGCCCATGGATGAGTTCTTTTTTGTTATTGTTGTGAATATCTTTTTTTTTTCTTTTTTCCTCAGAGATGGGGGTCTTACTCTGGTTCAGGTTAGTCTCGAACCTGTGAGGCAGGGCAATCCACCCACCTCAGCCTCCCAGAGTGCTAGGATTCTAGGCGTGAGCCACCACACCTGGCCCATGGATGAGTTCTTTTTTTTTTTTTTTTTTCTTTTTAGAGACAGAGTCTCACTTTGTCGCCCTTGGTAGAGTGCCATGGCTCATGGCTTCACAGCTTACAGCAACCTCCAACTCCTGGGTTTAGGCGATTCTCTTGTCTCCCATGGAATGAGTTCTTGTTCACAATCCTGTCAGCATCCCTATGTTCAGCCCTCTGGAAACTTTCCAATCTCTGTTTTCGGGCTTTTCATGGAGACTTCATTGGATAGGCATGACTGAAGCACAGACAACAGTGTTGAAATGTGAGTGGACTAAAACAGCGTGATCTACTACAGAGTGAGTGGGAAACCTAGCGAGGCTGCGTTCAGATCCTTCCTGGCCTTTCTGTGCAGCATTCCTTCCTCCCGGGCATGGGGCAGGAGTACCTGGCCCTCAGGGGAAAGTCTTAAGACCCAGAGTCAGACTAGAGTCTTGCCCAAGGGCCGGTGTAAGGAGGGCAAGAGAAGGAAAGAAAGAGAGAGATTGATTCTGTTTTCTGAGGCCCACAGGGCCCCAAGATTCTAACATGCTGAGAGTTACAATCCAGGAACCTCAGACAGAAGCCAATATATGTGTATCTCATAATATCACAGTGCCCCAGGCCGAGCTGGAGTGTGTAGACCACACTTCTTTGTTGTTGTTATTTATTTATTTTTTGAGAAAGAGCCTCAAGCTGTCACCCTGGATAGAGTGCTGTGGCATCATAGCTCACAGCAACCTCCAATTCCTGGGCTCAAGCGAGTCTCCTGCCTCTGCCTCCCAAGTAGCTGGGACTACAGGCGCCTGCCACAATGCCTGGCTATTTTTTGGTTGCAGCCACCATTGTTGTTTGGCGGGCCTGGGCTGGATTCGAACCCGCCAGCTCAGGTGTACGTGGCTGGCGCCTTAGCCTGTTGTTATTGTTTTTTTTGAGACAGAGTCTCACTATGTCACCCTCAGTAGAGTACTGTGGTGTCACAGCTCAAAGCAACCTCTAACTCTTGGGCTTAAGCAATTTTCTTGCCTCAGCCTCCCAAGTAGCAGGGACTACAGGTGCCTGCCACAACACCTGGCTATATTTTTGTTGTAGTTGTCATTATTGTTTATAGCAGGCCGGGGCAGGGGTATGTGGCTGGTGTCCTAAATGCTGAGCTATGGGTGCTGCCCTTAGACCACACTGCTTGAAGCTGAAATAGAAACAGCATGACTGCAGGTATTGCCCAGGATATCCTGGCAAGTCAAGGCCAAGCAGGAATCCACAGACCACAGCCCATTCCCAGGGCTCTGGTGGAAAGTGGGGGAGTCTCCACGCTCAAAAAGTGGCGGGCAAGGAAAGAATGATGAAGAGGTGATCAGTACCACATATGGCTGTTTATTTCATACAGGGCTCTGTACAAAATATTTACATATATTCTTTACAGAATAAGTAAACCACCTGAAGGTAAGTAAGGTAATGCTTTCTTCTCAATGGCAGGGGAGAACCCTGGTGTTAGCAAAGCTATAAAACTAACCTTTTCCTTCTTAAGCCACAACATAAGCAAGTACCACTTGCTTCCTGGGACCCAAAGTGCTATGGCCTTGGGTCCCCATCACATGCATTTCCTTTCCTCTTCCCCATCAATTCCATCAGTATTTACCAACAGGCTTGAGTGCTGTGGCAGGAGAGGCAGTGTTACTGCCCATTGAAATGGTGACAAGGGGACAAAGCTGCTATGGGAGAGCATGGACCGTCTATCACATCACCACCTTTGGGTCCTAAAAGAACCTCCTTTATCCTGATGAGTTCACCACTTTCTAAACTAATCCACCTACATCACATTCAGCCCAGGTAGGGCTTTGCCATGGAGAATGGACCATCACTTTGAGCCTTTCTTGGTTTTAAAGTGCTTAGTGTGACCTCTGGGCTTGCTGGCAGCCTGGCATGTGGAATGCCCTTCTCGCTGTACCCAACCAGCATCAGGAAGATGTGTAGGGCTGGACATAGTGGGGGGGGGGGGGAGTTGTTCTGGCATGTTCACTTTAAGCAAATACCTGCTAGGAGAAAACAGTGCCTAGGAAAGCCAGGAAAATAAAAGTACATGGCTGCTTCATACTTAATATACCCCAATTCTTTAAAGCAGCAAAAGGCACTTTTTTTTTTCAAGCCAGAGTTAACTGGAAAAAAACCCTGGCTTTGCTTCAGGAAAGTTGTCCCAGAAGAACAAGTGACTGCTTGTGGTCCTTGAGGCCTGCGGAATCCTTGGGGAAGCCTGGGGAGGTGGGCTGGCTGTTCCAGACGTCTACCAAGCTCTTTAGGCTACAGTCTGTCCCTTTCTGGGTGCTGGCAGGTTTCCAATGACATTTCCAACCAGTAGGGAGAGACCAGCAGTTGAGAAGGTAAATCAGACCCTAGAAATGATGCCAAGGTAGCAAGTGGGTGCCTATTTGGAAGTAGGAGGGTGATCTGAGGAAAACAGGAAGGAAGCCAGTCAGAAAGTGGGCACTTCAGAAGCATGGAGCTCTTTACAGTAATTCTGGCTAAAGCAAAGCGTTAAACAATTGGGTAAAAGTAAACTTCAGGATCTTAGAAGCTCATCTTTCTGATGAGAACTCTTTTTCCGTGAAGGAACTATTATTTTTAAAATGAGGGTCCTTTACATGTTGGGTGTATATAATTCTAAAAATAGTAAAAGTATCTTTTAAAGCAACGACAAAGGCACCTCTTGGGTGCAGGACATAAGTACAAGAGGGACTCTACCTAACAAATGTAATGCTGTATCCCAGTTGCTTGTGTCCTCATATTAATCTGAAATTTAAAAAGAAAAGAAAAGAAAAAGGCAGGCAAAACCAGTCTAGGCCTAGTACTTAAAAACTAAAATTCCTGTTTGACTGGAAATGCTCGTGCAATTTCTAGGCTGAACATAGGATTTAACTGGTAACCTAGTTCACATCTGTCTCTTTGATTTCTGACCAGCTAATGGACATGTTCATAAGAGGGGCCAATAGTATTCCCAGGCTAGAGTCCTCTGCTATCTTGCTTTTGTTCCAAAGCCCAGCTTCTTTGTTGGTGGCCCCTGCTTCTTAGTCCACCTGAAGCAGACAGGAGTGACAAGGAGGACATCCCATGGTCCAGCTAACTTTCTACTGGGCAGCCAGGAGGTTCCCAGTCACCAGAGTGCAGCAAGTTCCAAAGGCAGCTGGGAGCTAAAGAAACCCATTCCCTCCAACCCAAGGGGAAGCAGCACAGAGCCCACTCTTAAGTCCGGTGGGAGGTGAGTAAGAGTCCTGTGCCCAGGCCCCCAGGTTCCCTCAGTGTCACATAGGCTCTGGTAATAGCCTCTGAAGCAAAGGCAAACAAGGATAGGCAGGGAAGGGTGGCAGGAATAGAAGACCCTTGACAGAAACCCTTTTAATAAAGGAAATTCCACCTCCTCCCAATCCTTCCCTGGAAGGATGAGACCTGAAGGTCATGTGAGAGGAAGTATCTTCTCTGGCATTCAGGGAAACAGCTGCAGCTGAAACTTAGGGGCCCATTCCAGGGCACTTTTCACCACGGCCAGGGCAGCTGCTCCGAGCGCCACTGTCAGCCCCATCACTGCCAGTTTCACAAAGCGGTTGGTCCTTGGTTTGGTCAGGACATCTTTTGTTCGATCCTCAGACCGCAGAAGTCCCCGGAACCGCTGCCGCAGCACCATGTCAGGCCTCTGCTGGGCTGATGCCAGCTCAAAGTCTTTGAAGGTAGAGGCTGCCGTTCTGCAGGGAAGGAGACAGAAAGAAGAAAATGGTATGAAAGAAGAGAAGGAAAGAACAATTACACCGAACAGGCTGAGGATAGTGCTAACCATTGCTCAGAAAGTTCTTGATAAAGACCTGTTGAGTTTATAAGCAATGACCTGTTTATATGGCCTGCTGTCTTAGGCTTAGGTCTCTGGAAACATGCCCTTAGCCCTGTGGCCCACCAGACGCCCCACCCCGGCTCAACCAGTGGACCAGCCTCACTCACCTCTCAGCTTGCTGTTGGGCAACTGCCTCCCGAGCAAGTTCAGACGGGGGAAACTGAACAAAGAGGTCTCCTGCTCTGCTGATCAGTGTCTCGTAGGGCAGGTCCTGAGGGATCTGGGACAACAGGTGGTGAACTGAGGCCATGTCACAGTCGCAGTCCAGGACTTCCTGCTCACGATGCAAAACAATCTGCAGGGAGGGAGGCAGGCCTCACATCAGAGAACAGGCACGTGGGGCCTAGACCACACCCACTTCGTTCACCTTAGAGATGAACTGAAACTGGTAATGGACAGCACTCAGCCCGAATGTTCAACAGACTCTTGCATCCATGGAGGAAGTAATAATGTACACATTCTTAGAGCTGTTCCTACCGGCCTGGCCCTTCCTGCTAGAGGTAAACTTCTACCCTGTGATGTGAAATGCTGACAAATTAATTACAATCTAAGTCCTTCCAGGCACTTCTGCCTGCTCAGGTGTCCCTCAAAGTCCTAAAAGAAATGGAGGAGATGCTTTTAGGAGTAAGAAAAGGAGAGGATTATTGGCAAATTCCTGAAGCTCCAGCACAGAAGAAATAGTAAAAAGAATGGTCTTGCTCCCTTTAAATGTCTTCCTTCTGACTGTTAGTCCACAAATCCACAGCTGCTGAAGGGACCAGTGACCAGTGATGAACTTCCAAGCCTCCATCTTCACTCCCTCATTCAGGCCCTTCCTCTATCCTCTACCACAAGCCATCTCATTCTTCTAGAATAACATTAGGTCTCTTCTTAAACCTGGAGGTGGCAGTTTGTACTAATGACTGTTTCCTAAACTGTGTTCCTCAGCTGAACATCTTCCAAGAGATGTCAACAGGAACTCTTGAGAATTCACATACAGTAGCATTTCAAAGGTTCAGATGAGTCACACAGTAGATAAGTTGGTTTAACTTTGTTTAATCAGCATTTCCCAACCTATTTTCTTCATGACACCCCCTTAACATTGCCCAGAATGGGGTCCAGAGACACTAGACTTTTAGGAAATGTCTTCTGCATCTTTTTGTAACCACCAGGTTTCCCTCAGGAAAAGAAATCAAGCTGGGACATGTGATGAGCCTGAGTGCTGGCTCATGGCCTGTACCTACCACAGCTGCAAAGTAAATGGGCATCAGGGGGTGGCAGGCCAGGAAGAAGTCGTATAACCGCACGACGTGTCTGAAGTCAGACAGGACATGCCCAAACCAGGTGATGAGCCAGCTGAGGGCAAAGATGGTCCCCACCTCAGCACTAGGAGAGCAAAGGAAATCCAGACGTTAGGTTCCCTGCTGGGTTACCCCTTCCCTCTCTCTGGGCCTTCTTTCTCCTCAGTGCTGGTGAAAAGGAAGCATTTGGAAAACAGATGTTCTGAAAAACTTGGCCACCTAGGAATTTGGCATCTTCTCCATACAAAATACAAAGTCTTCAACTCCAATACCACGACAGGGTCCTGGCTGCCTTATCTCACTGGGTGTCCTCCTAATGGCCAACAAATGTCAGAGAACTATGATTTTCCTTGAGACAGCCTTACCCCTTTTAGGGGCAAAGGCACAAATTCTCAGACTTGAAAACATGAGCGTGTTAATTTTTCAGTTAATATGAGAGCACTGAAATGCCTTCAGACACAGCCATTATAAAAAAAAAAACAAAAACAATTGAGGCAAGAACACATTTCCAACTAAAAAAAGAGGAGGATCACGCCTGTATTCTTGGCACTGTGGGAGGCTGAGGTGGGTAGATTGCCTGAGCTCAGAGGTCCAAGAGCAGAATGAGCTGGAGTGAGTCAGAGTGAGACCCCATCTCTACCAAAAAAAAAAAAAAACCAAGCCGGGTGTTGTGGTGGGCGCCTGTAATCCCAGCTACTTGGAAGGCAAAGGGCAAGAGAATTGCTAAAGGAAGAAAGAAAAGAAAAACAAAAAATTAAAACAAACAAAAAAACAAAAACAAGATAAGACACACAAACAAGAAAACAAGAAAAACAAAAAACAAAACAAACAAAAAAACTTCAAACTAAGATAAGTGAAAGCCAGCAGAAATGGAACACAAAATTAAAAAAAAAGGGGGGGGGGGGCGGCAGCCCCTGTGGCTCAAAGGAGTAGGGTGCTGGTCCCATATGCCGGAGATGGCGGGTTCAAACCCAGCCCTGGTCAAAAACTGCAAAAAAAAAAAAAAAAAGGAGGAGGAAAAAAATTCATGAGATTCACAAAGAAATATTTCTTCTCTTTGGTACTTGGGAAATTAAAAACCCCACAGATGACCTTGTCCTTCTTGCCTCTAGAGCCTGTAGGAATTTGTATTTCTCTTGTAGCAATGACTTCAGGTGGCTTACAACTGTAATCCCAGCAGTCTGGGAGGCTGAAGTAGGAGGACAGCTTGAGGTCAGAAGCTTGAGAGCAGCCTGAGCAAAGTGAGACCTCAGTTCTACTAAAAAAAAAAATTAGCCAGGCATAGTAGTGTGCATATGTAGTCCCAGCTACTCAAGGAGGGTTAGGCAGGAGAACTGCTTGAATCTAGGAGTTTGAGGTTGCTAGAGCTAGGCTGAGGCCATGACACTCTAGACTAGCTAACAGTGAGACTATTAAAACAAAATAAACACAAAAATACCTCAAAGTCTACCATGGGATACTTACCTTATCCATCTCCCCCATTAGATGTAAACTCCTCAAGGTACCGGCTATGTGTCATCCTTGTATCCTCAAAAGAATCTAGTACCCAAAAAAGTCCTCCAGGATCATACAGAACTGAATCACCCAGATCACTGGTGACTGGAAAGAACAACTTGGAGGAACTTAACACTACCACATAAGATAATATCACTGAATTAGACTTATGAGGAAGAAACAACAGCTGGGAGAGTCTGCAGGGTAGGGTGTGTGCGAGTGTGTGTACACATAAATGTAGAAACAGATCTACCTCTGCATGAAGTCATGGAGCTCTGGATTCACCCGGTCAATGATGGGCATCAGATAGTTTAATATATGCTTGGTGTTGTCCATTGTTGGATCCATAAAATCCCTGGAGGAAGATAATTCAATGAGCTTGGTCAGACCAACCACTTAGATCAGGGCTGGCAGGTGAAGAAGGCTCAGACTATTGAAAAAAACTGATTAGGAAAAAGGGCTTTCAAGTTATCCCAAGGGGGCTTGAGGCATGCTACCCATCTTCCTATGACCCTCTGCACTGGTACCTGAGGTGGTGTGTAGACAATTTTTCTACCAGGGATGTTGCCAGCCTCTCGCCTACCACCAGCAGAAATGTGACCACGATGTCATGGTAGCCCTGGTAGTAGTGCAGCTGAGGGTTGCGCTCCAATATAAGGAGGATGATGTCGATCAGTTCTTCCTGGAGCCCTTCTCTCTGTTTGTCCGGCATGCCTGGGGAAAGGAGAGGAGTGGAGAGGAGATGTATTTGAACTTGGCAAGCACCCTACTAACAAGGCTAGGAAGAAGGCTAACAATGGATCTTCAGAGATAGTGTACAATATAAGAAGATGAATTACAAACCATTTGGCAATGCTTATCAAGATCCACACATGCTTGATACCATCTGGTACACAGGAAGGTGCCAGCCACTAGCAACCTTATAGTGGGGGAATCTGGAGACATCATCTTAACCAAGTCCTCACAGTTGACGCTGCTGATTAATAGAGTCCAGCCAGCATGCACCTCCTCATGTGACACACTGACTCAGTGTTATGTTCGCAGCATTTCTACCTGCAGAGCACAAGCCTGAATCTCCCACTAAGGAAAGCAGATAAACCCACAGAAAAGGAAATTCAATAAAATAGCTGGTCTGACATAAAATGCAAAGGAACTACTTCAGATTAAAGAAGGCTGAAGAGGTATGATGACTGAATGAGAAATGTATGAATTTATATTTTTTTCTATAAAGGACATTAGTAGGATAAATGGTGAAATCTGAATAAAATCTGTGAATTAATTAGGTAACTATTTTTCTTTCTTTCTTTCTTTTTTTTTTTTTGAGACAGAACCTCAAGCTGTCACCCTAGGTAGAGCGCTGTGGCATCACAGCTCACAGCAACCTCCAACTCTTGGGCTTAGTGATTCTCTTGCCTCAGCCTCCTGTGTAGGCTGGGACTACAGGCACTCACCACAATGTCCAGCTAATTTTTTACTGCAGTTTGGCCAGAGCCAGGTTTGAACCTGCCACCCTCGGTATATGGGGCTGGCACCCTACTCACTGGGCCATAGCAATTCAATGCTGTTACTGATTTTTATAAGTGCACTATAATTATGAAAAAGCCTTATCTTTAGGAAAGACATCCTGGGCAGCATGGTGGTTCACGCCTATAATTCTAGCTCTCTGGGAGGCTGAGGCAGGTATATCACTTGAGTTTAAGAGTTCGAGACCACCTAAATAAGATTAAGACCCTGGTTTCTTCCAAAAAATAGAAAAACTAGTCAGGCATCGTGGCAAGTGCCTATAGTCCCAATTGGGAGGATGAGACAAGATCATTTGAACCCAGAAGTTTGAGGTTGCTGTGAGCTATGATGCCATAGCACTCTACCCAGGGACCTCTTCTGCCTCAAAAAAAAAAAAGAAAGAAAAAAGAAAGAAAGAAAAGGAAGAAATAGATCCTGAAATATTTAGGGGACAAAGGGTGCCAATGTACTCTAAAATAGTTCAGAAAAGAATTTATATATGTGTATATAAAGAAAGAGAGAGAGTAGTTAATAAAGCAAATATAGTGCAATGTTAACACACAAGGAAATCTGTGTAAAAGGTACCTGGGGGATTCTTTGTCCTATTTTTGCCACTTATTATCTTTTTTGATAAGTATGAAATTATAAAAAAATAAAAATAAAAAAAATTGCCAGACCCATGGTAGCTCATGTAGCGTTTGGGAGGTCAAAGTGGGAGGATAGCTCAAAGCCAGTTCAGGACCTACTTGGGCCAAACAATAAGACCCCATCTCTATAAAAAGTAAAATTAGCTGGGTATGGTGGTATATACCTGCAGTTCCAGCTACTTGGGAGGCTGAGGTAGGTGCCTGCCCCCAGGAGTTTGAAGTTGCCGTGATCTATGATGAGGCTACTGCACTCTAGCCCACGCAACAGAGTAAGACTGTCTCAAGACATTAAGAAAGGAGGAAAAGGGAAAAGAAAGTAGTGAGAGTAAAAGTTAAATCCTGTTTGAATTTTTAGTTTAATAGTGGTCAATCAAGCCCAGAAGAACATGGATGGGAAAAGAATATGAGGATCACATGCAAAGTCCACCCCATATATAAAGAATATCATAGACTTTACATAAGTGAAAAAGAAAGAAAGGGTTCACAGGGGAAATTGGTTACCTAAGGGAAAAATGGGAGGCATCAGTCCTGGGTGGTATCATCTAAACCAGCAGGATAGCAAAAAGGTACCCAACCATGGCACATGCTTTTATCAAAACCAAGTTGGTGCTGGGTGTAGTGGCTCATGCCTGTAATCCTAACACTCTGGGAAGCTAAAACCCATAGACTGCTTGAACTCAGCAGTTCAAGACCAGCCTGAGCAAGAGTGAGACACTGATTCTGCTAAAAATAGAAAAAATGAGCCAGGTGTTGTGGCAGGCGTCTACAGTCCCAGCTACTCAGGAGGCTGAAGCAGGAAGATTGCTTGATCCCAAGAGTTTGAGGTTGCTGTCAGCTATGATGATGCCATGCCACTTACCCAGGGCAACAGAGTGAGCCTCTGTCTGAAAAAAAGAAAAAAAAAAGGCCGGGTGCAGTGGCCCACACCTGTAATCCTAGCACTCTGGGAGGCCAAGGTAGGTGGATTGCTTGAGTTCAAGATCAGCCCGAGCAAGAGTGAGGCCCTGTCTTTATTTTTTATTTATTTTTTTGAGACAGAGCCCCAGGCTGTCACCCTGGGTAAAGTGCCGTGGCATCACAGCAATCTCCAACTCCTGGACTTAAGTGATTCTCTTGACTCAAGTAGCTGGAACTACAGGCGCCCGCCCCGACACCCAGCTATTTTTTTTTTTTTTTTGAGACAGAACCTCAAGCTGACACCCTGGATAGAGTGCTGTAGCATCACAGCTCACAGCAACCCCCAACTCCTGGGCTTAAGCGAGTTTCTTGCCTCTGCCTCCCAAGCAGCTGGGACTACAGGCACCTGCCACAATGCCCAGCCATTTTTTTTTTGGTTGCAGCTATCATTGTTGTTTGGCGGGCCCGGGCTGGATTCGAACCTTCCAGCCCAGGTGTATGTGGCTGCCACCTTAGCCCGTTAAGCCACAGGCGCCAAGCCCCAGCTATTTTTTAGACATAGTTGTCATTGTTGTTTGGCAGGCCCGGGCTGGATTTGAACCCTCCAGCTCCGATGTATGTGGCTGGCGCTTTAGCCACTTGAGCTATAGGCGCTGAGCCGAGACCCTGTCTTTAAAAACAGGTGAGTGTTGTGATGGGTGCCTGTAGTCCCAGTTACTCGGGAGGCTCAGGCAAGAGGACTGCTTGAGTCCAGGTGTTTGAGGTTGCTGTGAGCTACGATGCCACAGCACTCTACCCAGGGTAACAAAGTGAAACTGTGTCTCAGAAAAGGGTAGCATCTGTAGCTCAGCCAGCCACATACACCTAGCTGGTTCGAACCCAGCCCAGGCCAGCTAAACAACAATGGCAACGGCAACAACAAAAAAAATAGGTGGGTGTTGTGGTGGGTGCCTGTAGTCCCAGCTAATTGGGAGGCTGAGGCAAGAAAATCGCTTAAGCCCAAGAGTTTGAGGTTGCTGTGAGTTGTGAAATCATAGCACTCTACTGAGGGTGACATAGTGAGACGCTGTCTCAAAAAACCCCCCCAAACCCCAAGTCAAGTTGACAGATTACTGGCTACAAGGAGTCTCTCCAGGGAACAAGGATGCAAGAAAGAAAGATGGTCTTTTGTCAGACAAAACCCAAGCCAGGACAGGGTTTCAGAAGAGTGAAACATGGTTCAGGGGCTCCCGTTTCCTTTAGGATTCTCCTCTCTTCCCAGACATAAAGGTGGAACTTCTAGGGGAAGGTAAATAGGTCATGTATGTGAGATCTGTTGCCTAGTTTCATTCCTTGTGAAAATGGAGAGTCAATCTTCCCTTTCTTCGTGGGAATGGAACAGCAGTTTTAGGATACATTTTTTTTTTTTTGAAGGGAGTCTTTTTGGGATACATTTTTTTTTTTTTTTTTTGGAAGGGAGTCTTTGAAGGGATACATTTTTTTTGAGACAGAGTCTCACTATGTCGTCCGCAGTAGAGTGCTGTGGCATCACTGCTCACGGCAACCTCAAACTCTTGGGCTTAAGCAATTCTCTTGCCTCAGCCTCCCAAGTAGTTGGAACTACAGGCGCCACAATGCCCGGTTATTTTTTGTTGCAGTTATCATTGTTGTTTAGCTAGCCTGGGCTGAGTTTGAACCAGCCAGCCTCAGTGTATGTGGCTGGAGCCGTAACCACTGTGCTACGGGGGCCGAGCCAGGGAGAAATTATTTTTGGTTCGGGTTTTCCCAATGGGGGTCTGAAAGTGACTAGATAAGAAAAGAATGACTTAGCAAATTGGGAGTACCAAAGATCCTTGAGGAGGTGATGTTCTGTCGCACTGTATGCTGGGATGAAAATTTCCAGGGACTAGCAAGTGTCAACTTAAGAAAGTGCATGTGGAACAGACTCTATCTAAATATGGAAAAATTGGGAGAGCTTCTCACCAGGAGGGAACCGCCGTAAAGACCGCCTGACGTCCAGCAACACTTGCTGGTAGTCCTTGCTCATCTGGCGTAGGTTCTGGCCTATTGGAGAAAAAGGAATACATTACTGCAAGAATGTCTGAGAAGCCAGATCAGAAGCAAACATTTTGGGATGACATCAAAGTCCTGGAGACCCAAGGCAGCCATTGGAGACCCATTTTTTTTTGTAGAGACAGAGTCTCACTTTATTGCCCTTGGTAGAGTGCCCTGTCATCACACAGCTCACAGCAACCTCCAACTCCTGGGCTTAGGCGATTCTCTTGCCTCAGCCTCCCGAGCTGGGACTACAGGTGCCCGCCACAATGCCTGGCTATTTTTTTGTTGCAGTTTGGGCAGGGCTGGGTTTGTACCCACCACCCTTGGTATATGGGGCCGGCACCCTGCTCACTGAGCCACAGGTGCCGCTCCATGGCAACTTTTTTTGAAAGAGGACATGACTCAAGATACAACATCTGGAAAGGAATCCCTAGTTCGGTTCCAAACACATACCATTTCCTGCAAGTCATGATGATCCTAAGAGAAAGAACAGATTGCCCAGAGGCAATGCAGTGAGGTGGGGGACAACAGCAGACAGGCTGGGAGCCAGGGGCCTGGTAAGGCTATAACTGTGCATCGCTGGAAATACCCTGAATTTCAGTGTCAACAGCTGCAAAAATGAGGATTAAACAGAATCATGAGGCCAGGTGCAGTGGCTCACTCCTGTAATTCCAGCACTCTGGGAGGCTGAGGCGGGCAGAATGCCTGAGCTCACGAGTTTGAGACCAGCCTGAGCTAGAGGGAGACCCCATCTCTAAACATAACTAGGTGTTGTGGTGGGCGCCTACAGTCTCAGCTGCTTCGGAGGCTGAGGCAAGAGAATCGCTTGAGCCCAAGAGTCTGAGGTTGCTGTAAGCTATGATGCCACAGCACTCTACCCAGGGTGAAAGAGTAAGACTCTATCTCAAAAAAAACCACAAAAAAATAAAATCATGAAGGTGGAAACCACAGATCACTGAAGAAAATCCCAATATCTATAAAACTGTGGGAGCACTGACTAGTTCAGAAAGAAACCTTAAGATACATTCAAATAAATAAGAACCTAATATCTCTCGACCCTGAAATTCTAAAACCTTGAAGATACTATGAACAAGAGACAATACTTGTGTTCAGGTGATAAGCCCAATACAGTGTAAGAATGAAGAGTCAGTCTCTAGCTGTTATATATGTAACAAGTATACATTTGCCTCAACTCAAACCAAATGCTATATAATAAGCATATACTTCCTTCACAACTCAACTCAAAAGCTGTCAGAGGAGTCTATGCAATACTTCTTCACACACAGACTTCATCTTATACAAAGACATAGGAAGTTCTGGCTCAGCGCCTGTGGCTCAACAGGCTAAGGCGCCAGCCATGTACACCTGAGCTGGTGGGTTCAAATCCAGCCCGGGTTGCCAAACAACAATGACGGCTGCAACCAAAAAATGGCCGGGCATTGTGGCGGGCGCCTGTGGTCCCAGCTACTTGGGAGGCAGAGGCAGGAGAATCGCTTGAGCCCAGGAATTGGAGGTTGCTGTGAGCTGTGATGCCACAGTACTCTATCCAGGGTGACAGCTTGAGGCTCTGTCTCAAAAACAAACAAAAAAAGCGAAACAAGGACATAGGAAGTTTGGAATGTGAAAGAGAACATCTCTCAGGATTGAAAAGATGAATATGGCTATGCCTTTGCCTTCCAAAAAAATGCTGACTGCTCTGAAGTTCCAAGGATAATAACGAGAGGCAGCTCAACTCCTACTCAGTGGCACCATGACATAGTGAACTTTTTAGTGGCAGAGATCCTATTTTTTTTTTCTTTTTGAGACAGAGCCTCAAGCTGTCACCCTGGGTAGAGTGCCATGGCATCACAGCTCACAGCAACCTCAAACTCTTGGGCTTAGGTGTCAAAGACTGAGGTGACAGGGCTGAGGCTCTGTCTCAAAAAAAAAAGAGAATCCTCAGCACTCGGCATTTTGCCAAAGTAACAGGAAATTCACAATAAAGTCAATGAATTAAGTGAATGAACAACAAAGTGGATTCATTGTTCTATAGTCCTTTCTTCAGTATTTTGAATTGTGCTCCAAGAAACTCCTTCTCCTATATAGGTATGGCAAATTAGTTAGGTAACCAGGAGAATTACAGAATTTCAGAAGTCCAAAGGATCAAAGTGAGTAAAACGTCTGTCAACAGGACCTGCAACAAACTGGTTAACATATGGGAGGTGTTAACATAAGAGACGAGGCCTACTCTACTGATACTTAATGTGGTGTATGCTATGAAAATTAGGTCAACTCTACCTTGAGCTCATGGAGGGAACTGTCTTCTAAACCAGGGGAACCACCAAACTAAAGCCCAATTTGCTTGCATTTTTCTGGTGACTTTTGTAAGTTTCAAATACTCAGACGTGTGGAATTTTATAATTTCATATCAGCTGATGAGGTATGCTTGCTTTTATAACCTGGACTTCTCCTCAAAGAGGGGATAGGCCTGGTTTCCTTTGTACTAATCGGGAAGGCTGTGAAATTAATCCAGAGCATTAATTGTATCACTGTGTATTGTAAGGAATTCTTTTCAGCTTTTGGTGCTGGCTACAGAGTT
>CAUYON010050201.1:0-31310 GCA_963573935.1 Arctocebus calabarensis
AAGTCATCTGAATCCTTGGTTCTCTTTATACTCACCAGGTACAAATTACTGGTATGTTTTATAAGCCGCAGCTACTGTACACAGCCTGATGTAATCTTGTTCTGCTGATTTGTTCCTTGTAAATATTAAAATGACTCCCCAATTCTTTTGCAGAATTGCACTTAATGTTGAACTGTATTGTATAGGAACCAACATGAACGATTTTAATTGATAGAATACCAGTCCTGTCTATTACCACCTCACTCCCCTTTGATCAGACACTGCAAACCCTCACAAAGACATGGAATTTGAAATTAGAATGCAAAAATTAGCAGACAATCCATTCCTGTTGTATCTCTGTATGAATGTGTTTGTGTGAATGCATGTGTAGAAGTCTTCCCCTATATCCTTTGATGTAGGGTCCCTCAAACATTTCTTAAAGAGTAGAATCATAAAGGAAAAATTAATATTGTGACAATCCAAATGTCTGGTATGATTAGGTTATTAGTTTCCCAGAGCATGGTATTCTGTGGTGAGCAACAGTCTGATAACAGGATAAGCTTTCCCCTGTTAATAGCTGGCTACTTCGTTTTCTCTTTAAAGGAGTGTGGATCATAGTGATTTTCCCTTCTAATTTCATTGCTCAGCAATGAGGCACGTTCATAAGTCCTGAAGAGCTTTATTTAATGCGTTTTTGCACAAATTGGTCCATAGTAATTTGGGTGTACCCCATTATTGGAAACAAAAAAAAAAGTTCATTCTAAATATGTGAAAAACCCCTTTAAAAACGGAAGATAAGATTAAGCAAGTTTGTGGACCTCAGAGAGTTTTACAAACACAATAGGAATTCAGCCTGGCAATTTGCAAAGTTTGCATCTTATTTCTGAGGATAAAGTAAAGTAAATCATTCATGACAGTGTGTTACCAGCCTCTAATTTTTTGCTTTTTTTTTTTTTACCTCTGCTCATCAAAGTTTAAAAATACACTGATAATGTGCTTTAGAGACATATCTGGAGCTTTCTTTATTAGATAAAAATTTCACCAGGGAGCAGAATTAACTGAAAATGTTAAATTTTAAATAGTTCTTAACACAAATTAGATGCAGCTTTTTTCCATGTCTATTTAAAAGAAAGATAAAAATGGCCTGTTAGAAAAGCATAACTGTGACCTTGATTTACTAGGTTTTTTTGTTTTTTTTTTGTTTTTTTTTTTTTTACACCTTGAGAGGACATTTGAAAACACTGTTCTTAACATCGAACCATGACATGGTTCCATTATGTAAATATTTGAAATATTAAAAATGTATATATTTGATCCTTGGGACTCATCTTCTTACAGAGTCTTGTAAATAAATGGCATCATGTTGTAATTGTGTGGTGCATACTAGAAAACTTGGCTATGGGCTGACTTTTTTATGGACTTGATTTTTATGACTGTTGGTATCTGAAGGTCAAAGAACCTATTTACCTCCATTTTAGATGAATCTACTATACATACATTGAAATACCTCTTCTTGGTGTTATATTTTAAATTCTGGTTTTTCAAAAGAAAATTTCAGAAAGATGCCCCTTGCTGTTTATAATGTTATTTACTAGCCTTTTCTTAGATTCACCCCCTGTGTAAGACCTTGTTTGAGCAATTTATTAAGTCTTGCTGTCTTTTCTTAATGCACAGGTAACTACTTCAGAAGCATCATATTAAGTTGTTTTTGTTTAAGATATGCATGAAGATGTATTTAGGTAAATTTCATTTCCCTTACTCGTCTTTCCTGCTGTTTCAAATATACTTACATTAAAGGACCCCTCTGAAAACTAGACTCCTCTTACCTGTAACTCTTATGGGCATGGACCATACATACACTTTATACATGTACTTTATAAACCTTTAGTGAGATTTGTGGCAAGACCTCAATTAATATATTAACATTATTATAGCAAAGTGGGAATTGTCACCATGAGTGGGGTAAAGACCACTAATAATTAATTATTTAATACCAGTTCAAGTTTTATGACTAAGATTAGTGAAAAATCTTCAGATTTTCAGAATTACATATAAAGAATTGGACTTATATAAACTGGCATAGTCCAGTGTCTTGGAAAATACACATAAGAAATTTCTATTAATTTGCTTGACCTTTCTGGGTTGTATTTACAAGTCCATAAATTCAGTTTGGAAACTGTACACAGTATGAATTCCTATTGCCCAGAATAATTATAAAAACAGTGTGAAAGTTGTAAGAACTATTCTTGATCTATCAGAAAACTAAAATGCCTTTACCTTAGTTGACCTTGAAAATAAAATAATTTTAAATATGTATATTTATAAGGAAGAAAGGTATGATTTGACATTAATGTGCTTCTGAATCACTAGTGGAACCTTGTTAAAACATGGATTCTGAATTAATAGGCAAGGGTGGGGCCTGAGCGTATGCATTTCTGACTAGCCAGCTCCCAGGTGATGCCATTGCCAACTGATCTAAGGACTGTACTTTGGCACTTTAAGGTAGCCATATATTCAGTATTATTTTATCCTTATAGACTGTATAAATGTAATTTAATTTTCTTTTTAGGTAGATTTTTAAAAGAAAAACATTTTTTGAAGCAGAAAACATATTGTTATATTCCTTAGCATAAAGTGATCTTCCAAAATGATGCTTGAGAACCACCCTAATGTTTTAGAGTTTATTCCTAGCCAGCCCCTGAAAATGTCCTTCTTAGAGAACTTTTTTCTCCTTACTCTGAATCTTATGTGTAAACGAATATTTAAGTATAATCTAATGATTATTTTGTGGAGAGTGCTTTTTCAGGTATTTTAATCAGGCCTGAATACCAGTTAATGATGGAAAAATTGAGAAAACATTTGACTTAAGAGCCCAAGTGAGCTAAACACTGTATCATTTTTTTCTTTTTCTATGAAGCTGAAAAAAAATTTAACGCAAAGAAATGTAAGCAGGTGTACAATTTTTTTTTTTTTTGAGACAGAGCCTCAAGCTGTCACCCTGAATAGAGTGCTTGGCATCACAGCTCACAGCAACTTCCAATTCCTGGGCTCAAGTGAGTCTCTTGCCTCCGCCTCCCAAGTAGCTGGGACTGCAGGCGCTCGCCACAACGCCCGGCCATTTTTTGGTTGCACCCGTCGTTGTTTGGCGGGCCCGGCTGGATTCGAACCCGCCAGCTCAGGTGTATGTGGCTGGCGCCTTAGCCCATTGAGCCACAGGTGCCGAGCCAGCAGGTGTACAATTCTTAAATGAGGCTTATTTACCCAACTCTAAAGGTCTATGAATGTCAGTGTCCTTAATTAATACCCAAGAAACTGCAAAATGTTTTATGTCAGATAGGTGACAGATTTCTCCAATTTCAGCTTACTGTTAACAGTATGAAATTGAGAAGTACTTTTGCTCAACCAAAGATAAAAATTGATTTGGAATGTTTTCCTGGGGATAAAAGGATATGAAATGGAATTCCTAGCATGCAAAGCAAACAGTTTAGGTGTAAAGAAAACAAGTAGTTATTAATATAAATTTATTATTATTAATCTGGGTGTTACCAATATGTATTCTAACCCACACCTGAAATTTTGATATGTGAACTTAATGAGTTGATGATTTTTTATAAACCAGTAGATGTTTCGTGATGTGGTTTGCTGCAAAATACTGAAATATTTGTTTTCAATTTTTTTTTTTTGGAGACAGAGCCTCAAGCTGTCACCATGGATAGAGTGCTGTGGCTTCACAGCTCACAGCAACCTCCCCCTCCCCCCCGGGCTCAAGTGAGTCTCCTGCCTCTGCCTCCCAAGTAGCTGGGACTACAGGCACCTGCCACAATGCCTGGCTATTTTTTGTTGCAGCCATCATTGTTGTTTGGTGGGCCCAGGCTGGATTCGAACCTGCCAGCTCAGGTGCCTTAGCTGCTTGAGCCATAGGTGCCAAGCCTAAATATTGGTTTTCATTCATCTTTATTTTATTTTTTAATATTTACGTACTTCTTAATATTTATTTATTTATTTATGTATTTTTTGAGACAGAGCCTCAAGCTGTCACCCTGGATAGAGTGCTGTGGCATCACAGCTCACAGCAACCTCCAATTCCTGGGCTCAAACCAGTCTCCTGCCTCCGCCTCCCAAGTAGCTGGGACTACAAGCACCTGCCATAGCGCCTGGCAGGTCCAGGCTGGATTCGAACCCGCCAGCTCAGGTGTACATGGCTGGTGCCTTAGCCCGTTGAGCCACAGGCGCTGAGCCTATTTTTTAATATTTATTTTTGAGATACAGTCTTACTCTGTTGCCCTGGGTAGAGTGCTGTGGCATCATAACTCACAGCAACTTCAAACTCTTGGGCTTCAGCAATCCTCTTGGCTCAGCCTCCCAAGTAGATGGGACTACACAGGTACACCAGTACAGCTGGCTAGTTTTTCTGTTTTCTTTTAGTAGAGACAGAGTCTCACTCTGAGGTTGGTCTCTAACTCCTGAGATCAAGCAGTCCACCTGCCTCAGCCTCCCAGAGTGCTAGGATTATAGGTGTGAGCCACTGTGCCTGGCTGCATTTTCATCTTTAAATGACAGGTTATTCAGTAAGGAGTTCAGGAAAACCAGTAGACATGTACAGATTACTGTATGATTGATCAGATTTGTAGAAGGGGCTTTAGGGACCACCTAGTTAATTTTGTCCATTGTAATCACGACAGTGTTCCCTGCAGATGGTTATCTGGAGGCCCTTATATATGAGATTCTAATTCATGGTCTAACTTTGCAATATCAAAAACTAATGACTGGCTGGGCGCCCGTGGCTCAAGCGGCTAAGGCGCCGGTCACATACATCTGAGCTGTGGGTTTGAATCTAGCCCAGGCCCTCCAAACAACAATGATGGCTGCAACCAAAAAATAGCCAGGCGTTGTGGCAGGCACCTGTAGTCCCAGCTATTTGGGAGGCGGAGGCAGGAGAATCGCTTAAGCCCAGGAATTAGGTTGCTGTGAGCTGTGATGCCACAGCACTCTACCCAGGGCGACAGCTTGAAACTCTGTCTCAAAAAAAAAGGCAGTGCCTGTGGCTCAAAGGAGTAGGGCACCAGCCCCATATGCTGGGGGTAGTGGGTTCAAACCCAGCCCCGGCCAAAACTGCAAAAAAAAAAAAGAAGAAGAAGAAATCGGGCATTGTTGGTGGGCACCTGTGGTCTCAGCTACTTGGGAGGCTGAGGAAAGAGAATCACCTAAGCCCAGGAGTTGGAGGTTGCTGTGAGCAGTGTGATGCCACAGCACTCTACCAAGGGCGAAAAAGTAAGACTCTGTCTCTACCAAAGAAAAAAAAAAAATACAGGCTCAGCGCCTGTGGCTCAACGGTCTAAGGCGCCAGCCACGTACACCTGAGCTGGTGGGTTCAAATCCAGCCCGAGCCCACCAAACAACAATGACAGCTGCAACCAAAAAATGGCCGGGCGTTGTGGGGAGCTCCTGTAGTCCCAGCTACTTGGGAGGCGGAGGCAAGAGACTCGCTTGAGCCCAGGAATTGGAGGTTGCTGTGAGCTATGATGCCACAGCACTCTATCCAGGGTGACAGCTTGAGGCTCTGCCTCAAAAAAAAAAAAAAATTTATTCCACTAAAGTTGACTTCTACGGCCTACATAAAGATATGTATTTCTATATATATACAAGAATAATATTTGTGAGGTTGGTGTTTCTTTTTTATATATATATTCTTTTCTCAGAAGAGTCATTGATAAATAATTTTTAATTTTACGTTTTGTCTGTAGGTTATTTTTATTATCTTCTATTTTCAATTGTATTTTTCTTTTTCCTTTCTTCTGTTTTGTAACCCTTTTACAACACTACTTTCTTTTTTCTCTTTCCCCTTCCTCTTCTTCCCTTCTTATAGATTCTAAGAGTACTTACATCCTTCTTTTAGAGGCTTTTTTCTTTTTTCCCCATTTCTCAAGTATTTTACAAGTATCATTTTTATAGTAGATTTTTTGTTGTTCTTTCATTCTTTGTTGTGGTTGTTGGGTTTTTTGTGTGTGTTTGTTCTGTTTTGTCTGTAGGTCCGTGTGTTTCTGACTGTTGGGTGTATCTGTGGGTTTGTGTGCCTGGTAGCCCTCTTACTTGTGTATTAGCTCATTTGGTCTCAAAGTGATTGGAGTTGTAAATGTTTTCCTTGCTACCTTGACCCTTCTGTCTTCCCCCTCCCCTGGTCTTGAAGTTTAGAAGTTCATCTCCTCCAGAATCCAGAGTGTCTGCATTTCTTAGCTAGGACCAAGCATTGCATAGATGGTGGCTGTACTGCTTTACTGTTCCGGTGAATCCAGTAACTGTACAGGAAGACATAGAGGGAAAGGGGACTGTCCTGGCCCAAAGATAAAGGGTATCTCAGCAGCAGACAGAGGCCAGGGTTCCCACACTGGGGGTGGAGGCTCAGAAGCTGCTGAAGTGCACTAACCTAAGAGGAGGCACCTTCTACCCAACTTCAGCATTAGTAGAGTGATCCTGCTATGGTCTAACTTTGGTCAGTCATCTCCCTATCTCTGTGGCCTTACAGAAGAAGCCATTCCTCGCTCTATAAGGATTCCAATACTGCAAAACAGCAGCAACAAAGGTACAATGGCTGAGGGATAAATTCTTTTGCTGTCTGAATATCCTCAGGTTTGGACCGAACTCAGGTGGAACTTTCTTCAGCTGCCATTGAGCACCTGAGGCAGACAGCCTCCCCTGCTGGATGGTGGTAGACTGTGATAACCTTGAGGAGGAGGCAACAACCTCATTTTGACTACGGCAGGCGCATTTGCTCATTTTGGGGGGGGGGGGCAGAACAGGGACACAGAGACTGGGTTAACAAAGTCTGCCAAAGAGACTACCAGAAACTGGGGTGACCAAAATTTGGTGGTGAAAGACGACCAAGGTGAGGTAAGAGGCATCAGTCCTGAGGCTCTAAACCTCCTAATGGATGGGCATTTCTGACTCCTTTCCAACCAAAGTTGCTCAAATATCACTCGAGCTGCCAATATCCCCTAACATCCAGTTGCTGGAGCCCTCCTCAACTTATAAGCCAGAGTGTGGGGGGCTATTGGGGACAATTGGTCTGGAACTCTTGAACCGTACAAATTATCCGAGAACCCTCCAAGGTGGGTCCCAGGCTTTTCTGTAGTGGGAAGGTTTGATTGTCCTCTTACAGATACTACTGGTGGGGGAAATAATGTCCTAGGTGCTTGTATTTCACGGAACCTGAGTCTGCACCCCAGGGTTATGGAAACACTAGGATTTAACAGAAATCAGCTGGATACAAGACAGAGACACCTACCCCCACTACACTAAGCAGGCCTCTACTGTCACAGACTGAAGTACTGTACATGTACTTTGCAAAATTGTAAAGGAAAAGCTGCAGTCACCATCCCAGTACTTAAGTGGAGGGCTAGTCAACCACCTAGTTCTGTACAGGCACTTTGCAAAATTGTAGAGGAAAAGCTGCAGTCACCATCTCAGTTCCAAGGCGGGCGGCTGGTCAACCACAACTGAAGTTTCCAGTCCAATTTCACTGACCTGCTAATCTAGCTAAAAACTGAAAAACAATCATGGGGCGGAATCAGCAGAAAACTCTGGCAACATGGATGAACAGAACTGTACAACTCCCCCAAAGAATAACAAACCATCCAATCCAGATGATCCCATCGACAAACAGATTGCAGAGATGTCTGAAATCAAATTTAGAATCTGGATTGCAATCAAGATCAACAAAATGGAAACAAAGATGGAGGCAGAGATTGTAGGATTAATTCAGAATATGTCTCAAGAATTTAACCAATTCAAAGACAAAGTGACCAAAGATTTTGACACATTGAGACAAGAAGGTGCAACCCTCAAAGATCTGAGAAATACAGTAGAAGCCCTCAGTAACAGAATAGAGCAAGTAGAAGAAAGGATTTCTGATGCTGAAGACAGAGATTTCGAATGCTCCCAAATGCTCAAAGAGGTAGAGAAATGGAAGGCAAAAACGGATCATTCTCCCAGAGAGCTCTGTGATAATTCGAAGAAAACCAATATTCATCTTATAGGGATACCTGAAAGCAACGAAATGGCTTCACATGACACAGAGTCCCTTCTTCTTGAGATTATGAAAGATAATTTTCCAGACAGACCTAGAGACTCTGAAATTCAGATAGCAGGCAGTTTCAGAACCTCAGCACAACTCAACCCTAATGAGACATCCCCCAGGCACATTGTAGTTAACTTCACTAAAGTTAACAAGAAGGAGAAGATTCTAAAAGCAGCCAGACACAAGAAATCCACTACATACAAGGGGAAGAATATTAGAATAACTGCAGATCTCTCTGCTCAAACCTTTCAAGCTAGAAGAGATTGGGCTCCCACCATTAACCTCCTAAAACAAAATAACTTCCAACCCAGGATCCTCTATCCAGCCAAACTGAGTTTCATTTATGACAGAGAAATTAAATACTTTAACAACATCCATATGTTGAAGAAATTTGCCATAACTAAACCAGCTCTCCCAGATATCCTAAGACCTATCCTACATAATGACCAGTGCAAACCTCCACCATAAAAGTAAACTCAAGCAGAAATTTTCAACCACATACAAAACTCTACAATGGTGAACGGACCCAAAATACCCACTCCACATCTGAGTAGATTATCTTTACTTACAATTAATGTAAATGGTTTAAACTGTCCTCTAAAGAGGCACAGGTTAGCTGACTGGATACAAAAACTTAAACCAGATATCTGCTGCATACACGAATCTCATCTTAGCTTAAAAGATAAATATAGACTCAAGGTGAAGGGACTCAAGGTCATCTATATTCCAGGCAATGGAAAACAGAAAAAAGCAGGTGTTGCAGTCATATTAGACTTTAAACCAACCAAAGTAAAGAAGGATAAAGACGGACATTTCATATTTGTTAAAGGTAATACTCAATATGATAATATTTCAATTATTAATATTTATGCACCTAACCAGAACGCACCTCAATATATAAGAGAAATTCTAACAGACATGAGCATCTTGATCTCCTCCACCACCATAGCATTTGGAGACTTAAACACTACTCTAACAGTGTTGGACAGATCCTCCAAAAAAAAGCTAAACAAAGAAATCATAGATTTAAACTTAACCATCCAACATTTGGACTTAACAGACATCTACAGAACATTTCATCCCAACCAAACGGAATACACATTCTTCTCATCAGCCCATGGATCATATTCCAAAATCAATCACAGCTTAGGTAATAAGTCTAAACTCAGCAAATTTAAAAAAATAGAAATTATGCCTTGCATCTTCTCAGACTATCATGGAATAAAAGTTGAACTCAATAACAACAAGAATCTGTATACTCAAACAAAAACATGGAAGCTTAACAACTTCATGCTGAAGGATACATGGGTCATTGACGAGATTAAACAGGAAATTTCCAAATTTTTGGAACAAAATGACAATGAAGACACAAATTATCAGAACCTATGGGATTGCAATGCAGTCCTTAGAGGGAAATTTATAGCACTGCAAGCATTGCTCAAGAAAACAGAAAGAGAGGAAGTTAACAACTTAATGGGACATCTTAAATAACTGGAAAAGGAAGAACATTCCCATCCCAAACACAGCAGAAGAAAAGAGATAACCAAAATTAGAGCAGAATTAAATGAAATTGAAAATAAGAGAATTATAGAACAGATCAATAAATGAAAAAGTTGTTGTTTTGAAAAGGGCAATAAAATAGATAAACCCTTAGCTAACCTAACCAGGAAAAAAAGAGTAAAATCTCTAATCTCATCAATCAGACATGGTAAAGACGAAATAGCAACAGATCCCTCAGAAATTCAAAAAATCCTAAATGAATATTACAGGAAACTTTACTCTCAGAAATATGATAATCTGAAGGAAATTGACCAATACTTGGAAGCACGTCACCTTCCAAGACTTAGCCAGAATGAAGTGAAAAAGTTGAACAGGCTGATATCAAGTTCTGAAATAGCATCACTATACAAAAACTCCCTAAAAAGAAAAGCCTGGTACCAGATGGCTTCACGTCAGAATTTTATCAAACCTTTAAAGAAGAACTATTTCCTATGTTACTCAACCTTTTCCAAAATATAGAAAAAGAAGGAATACTACCCAACACATTCTATGAAGCAAACAGCACCTTGATTCCCAAACCAGGAAAAGACCCAACAAGAAAAAATATATATATAGAGATCAATTTCACTAATGAATATTGATGCAAAAATATTTAATAAGATCCTAGCAAATGGAGTTCAGCAACACATCAAACAAATTATACATCATGACCAAGTAGGCTTTATCCGGGGATCTCAAGGCTCATTCAATATACGTAAATCTATAAATGTAATCCAGCACATAAATAAATTAAAAAATAAAGACCACATGATTCTCTCAATTGATGCAGAAAAAGCCTTTGACAATATCCAGTATCTCTTCATGATCCGAACACTAAAGAAAATGGGAATAGAGGGTACATTTCTTAAACTGATAGAGGCCATCTACAGCAAACCCACAGCTAATATTGTATTGAATAGAGTTAAATTGAATTCATTCCCATTCAGATCAGGAACTAGGCAAGGTTGCCCATTGTCTCCATTGCTCTTTAGCATTGTAATGGAAGTTTTAGCCATTGCAATTATGGAAGAAAAGGCAATCAAGGGTATGAACATAGGGTCAGAAGAGATCAAACTTTCACTCTTTGCAGACGATATGATTGTATATCTGGAAAACACCAGGGTATCTACTATAAAACTCTTAGAAGTGATCAACGAATACAGCAAGGTATCAGGCTACAAAATCAACACTCATAAATCAGTAGCCTTTATTTACACTAACAACAACTAAGTTGAAAAAATAGTCAAAGATTCCATTCCTTTCATAGTAGTGCCAAAGAAGATGAAATATTTGGGAGTTTACCTAACAAAGGAAGTGAAAGATCTCTATAAAGAGAACTATGAAACTCTAAAAAAAGAAATTGCTGAACATGTCAACAAATGGAAAAACATACCGTGCTCATGGCTGGGAAGACTCAATATTGCTAAAATGTCCATACTTCCCAAAGCAATATACAATTTTAATGCAATTCCTATTAAAGCTCCATTGTCATATTTTAAACACCGTGAAAAAATATTACTTCATTTCATATGGAATCAGAAAAAACCTCAAATAGCCAAGACATTACTTAGAAATAAAAACAAAGCAGGAGGGATCATGCTACCAGACCTGAGACTGTACTATAAGTCAATAGTGATCAAAATAGCATGGTACTGGCACAAAAACAGAGAGGTAGATGTTTGGAACAGAATAGAGAACCAAGAGATGAACCCCACTACTTACCGTTATTTGATCTTTGATAAGCCAATTAAAAACATGCAGTGGGGAAAATACTCCCTATTTAACAAATGGTGCTGGGAAACCTGGCTGGCAACCTGTAGAAGACTGAAATTGAACCCACACCTTTCACCACTAACGAAGATAGACTCTAACTGGATTAAAGATTTAAACTTAAGACATGAAACTATAAAAATACTAGAAGAAAGTACAGCGAACACACTTGAAAGCATTGGGCTGGGCTAATACTTTATGAGGAGGACCCCCAAGACAATGGAAGCAGTATCAAAAATACACTACTGGGATCTGATGAAACTAAAACGCTTCTTCACAGCCAAGAACACGGTATCACTAGCAGACTGCCCTCAGAATGAGAGAGAATATTTGCAGGTTATGCTTCCAAGAAAGGTTTAATAACCAGAATACACAGAGACCTTCAATGTATTAGCAAGAAAAGAACAAGCGATCCCATCTCAGGATGGGCAAAAGATATGAAGAGAAACTTCTCTAAAGAAGACAGGCACACGGCCTTCAGACACATGAAGAAATGCTCATTATCCTTAATCATTAGAGAAATGAAAATCAAAACTACCTTGAGATATCATCTAACTCCAATCAGATTAGCCCACATGATCAAATCCCAAAACCAGAGATGTTGGTGTGGATGTGGAGAAAAGGGAACACTTCTACATTGCTGGTGGGAATGCAAACTAATACATTCCTTTTAGAATGACGTTTGGAGAACACTCAGAGATTTAAAAATAGACTTGCCATTTGACCCTATAATTTCTTTACTTGGTATATACCCAGATGACTAAAAATCACATTACAACAAAGATATATGTACCAGATTGTTTATTGCAGCCCAATTCATAATTGCTAAGTCATGGAAGAAGCCCAAGTGCCCATCCATCCACGAATGGATTAATAAATTGTGGTACATGTATACCATGGAATATGGTATAAAGAAAGAAAGATGGTGACTTTTCCTCTTTCATACTTACATGGATGGAGCTGGAACACATCCTCCTTAGCAAAGTATCTCAAGACTGGAAGAAAAATTATCCAATGTATACAGCCCTAAGATGAAGCAAATTTATATCTTTCATGTGAAAGCTACAACCCAATTATTGCACAAGAAGACGGGGAAAGGGGAGAGGAAGGGAAGAGGAGGGAGAGAGTGGGGGAAGAGAGGATAAAGGGTGAGAACACACTTGAGGTGCATCTTTAAAGGGTCAGGAGAAAACTGCTAAATGCAGAACAAAAATGTTTTCACACAGTAAACGAGAAAATCTCATGAATGTTATGTCGAACAGGCAGATGAAAATATCTCAGATTGTAAATGAAGCCCGCACACTGTACCCCATGATTGAACTAATGTACACAGCTATGATTCAATAAAAAAATAATAAAAATGAAAAAAAAATAAGTTAGGTGTGTTTATTGAAGATAGAAGATATTGGGCTTCAGTTTTTGTGTCCAGTCAGCCAATCTGTGCCAATTTAGTAAAGAATTTAAGCCATTCACTTTTATTCACATAATTGATAGGTATGGTGAAGGTTTGGTCATCTTCTTTTCAGAAGTCCAGAGGTTCATTTTATCCCTTACACCACTGTGGAAATTAAGCATTGGTCTTTAATTTTTGTATGTGTTTAGTTTCATGATGCACCATTGTGATGGTCAATGCAAAGAATGGGTCTGAGTACTTCCTGTAGAACTGGTCTAGTTATGGCAAATTTCCTCAACATTTTCATGTCACTAATGTATTTGATTTCTCCACGACAAATGAAACTCAGTTAATCAGGATACAGGATCCTGGGATGAAAGTTGTTTTGTTTAAAACGGTTAAAGGCCTATGACCAGCCTCTTCTAGTTTGAAAAGTCAGCTGAAAAGTCTGTGGTCTTACTGACACTTTCCCCTTTGATGGTAAGACTTTTCTTATACCTGGCTGTTTGGAGGATTTTCTCTTTGATATTGACTTTGCAAAGTTAATTACAATGTGTCTAGGAGATGCAATGTTTAAATTGATTCATTCTGGCATTTTAAAAATATCTACTATCTGAATTTCTGTGTCTCTTGCAATGCTTATGAAATTCTCTACCATGATATCTTGAAGTACAGCATCATTGCTTTTAGGATCATCTTGTTCTTCTTCAAGATTCCCTAAAATTTGGATGTTTGATCTTTTAAAATAATCCCATAATTCTACCAGGGAGTCTTCTGTTTTTGTGCTCTCTTTTTTTTTTTTCTGCCTCTTTAAATAATTAGAATAGTTCAAAATCTTGTCTTCGATTTCTGAAATTCTTTTCTCTATATATTCTACTTCATCACTGATGTTCTCTACCATAATTTGAAGCTCGTCAAACACAAAAGTTGTAAAGTTTCCATCTTTTCTTATAGCTGAATAGTATTTCAAGGTATACATATACCACAGTTTATTAATCCAATCATTGGCTGATCAGCACTTGGGTTGCTACCACATCTTGGCAATTGTGAATTGAGCTGCAATAAACATTCTGGTATAAATGTCCTTGTGGTACAATTATTTTTATCCTTCTGAGTAAATACCTAGTAATAGGATTGTGGGACCAAGTGGAGGGTCAACTTTTAGCTCTTTGAGAATTCTCCATACATCTTTCCATAAAGGTTGTATTAGTTTTCAATCTCCACCAGCAGTGCAAAAGTTTTCCCTTCTCTCCACAGCTACTCAAGCATCTACAGATTTGGGACTTTGTGATTGTGATGTGAACTAATCTCACTGAGGTTTGGTCATATCTCACGTCAGTTTTGATTTGCATTTACCTGATGATAAAGGATGATGAGCATTTTTTTTTCATGTGTTTTTTGATCATTTGTCTTCTTCAGAAAAGGTTCAATTTCAGGGGTATTTATCTTGTATGGGTGTTTTTTTTTTATTGTTAGGGATTCATTGAGGGGACACAGAACCAGGTTACATTGATAGCTTTTGTTAGATAAGGACCCTCTTATAATTGTGTCCCATCCCCAAAAGGTGCACCTCATCCCTTGACATCCTTCACCCACTCCCTCCCTCCCCTCCTCAGCTCTTCCCATCCCCCATCACCCACAGTGTACTGGGACCTTAATTGTCCTCATATCCAAATTGAATACATAGAACTCTTATTTCTCCATTCTTGGTATGCTTTACTAAGAATAATGTGTTCCACATCCATCCAGGATAATATAAAGGATGTAAAGTCTTCATCATTTTTAGTGCCTGAATAGTATTCCATGGTATACATATACCATAGCTTGGTAATCCATTCCTGAGCTCGTGGGCATTTAGGTTGTTTCCACATTTGGTGATGGTAAATATAGCTGCAATAAATAGTCTAGTACAAGTGTCCTTGTAATAAAAAGATTTTTTTCGTTTCTGAGTAGATGCCCAGCAAATGGGTGGTCTACCTTGAGTTCTTTGAGGGTTCTCCACATTGCCTTCCAAAAAGGTTGAATTAATTTGCAGTCCCACCGGGAGTGTAAAAGTGCTCCCTTCTCCACATCCATGCCAGCATCTGCAGTTTTGAGACTTTGTGATAAGGCCCATTCTCAATGGGGTTAGATGATATTCCAGGGTGGTTTTGATTTGCATTTCTCTAATTATTAGGGACAATGAGCATTTTTCATATGTTTGTTAGCCATTTGTCTGTCTTCTTTAGACAAGGTTTTATTCATTTCTCTTGCCCAATGATCTAAGGGATTGTTGGATTTTTTTATGTTTACTAATTTAAGTTGTCTGTAGATCCTAGTTAACAGGCTTTTGTCTGAGTCAAAATATGCAAATATTATTTCCCAATGTATAGGTTGTTTGTCACTCTAGCTGTACAGAAGCTTTTCAGTTTCATTAAGTCCCATTTGCTTTTTTTTGTCGTTGTGATTGCCATGGACATCTTCTTCATAAAGTTCTTCCCCAGGCCGATAGCTTTGAGTATTTTCCCCACACATTCCTTAAGGATTTTAATTGTTTCATGCCTTGGATTTAGGTCTTTTATCCAACTTGAATCAATTTTTGTGAGTGGATAAAGATGCAGGTCTAGTTTCAGTCTTTTATATGTGGATATCCAGTTCTCCAGTACCATTTATTGAATAGTGATTCTTTCCCCCAGTATATTCTCTTCTTTGGTTTGTAAAAGATTAGGTGGCTGTAAGATGTTAGTTTCATCTCCTGGTTTTCTACTCAGTTCCAAATGTCTATGTCTCTATTTTTGTGCCAATACCAAGCTGTTTTAATCACTATGGTCTTGTAGTACAGCCTAAAGTCTGGTAGGATGATACCCCCATCTTTGTTTTTATTACTAAGAATTGCCTTGGCTACATGGTTTTTGATTTGGGGTTTTTTTTTTTTTTTTTTTTGGGTTCTATACAAAATGAAGAATTATTTTCTCCAAATCTTGAAAGTATGATGTTGATATTTTAATAGGGATGGCATTGAATCTGTAGATTGCTTTGGGAAGGGTAGACATTTTAACAATGTTCATTCTTCCCAGTCATGAGCATGGTATGTTTTTTCATTTGTTGATAACTTCTACTATTTCTTTTCTTAGGAGTTCATAGTTTTCTTTATAAAGGTCCACCACCTCTTTTTTGAGGTGTAATCCTAGGTATTTCATTTTCTTTGGAGCTACTGAAAAGGGTATTGTGTACTTGATGTCCTTGTCATCTTGGCTGTTATTGGAATATACAAAGGTTACTGATTTGTGGACATTGATTTTTATATCCATAGATATTACTGTATTTTTTGATCACTTCCAGGAGCTTTGTGGTTGAGTCTTTGGGGTTTTCTAAGTATAAAATCCTATAATCAGAAAAAAGGGAGAGTTTCACTTCCTCTGATCCCATTTGGATGCCTTTAATGTCCTTCTCTTGAATGATTAAATTGACTAGAACTTCCAGCACTATGTTGAATAGTAGTGGCGATAGATGACACCTTGTCTTGTTCCAGTCCTGAATGGAAAAGCTTTCAGTTTTACTGCATTCAGTATAAAAGGTTTGTCAAAGATGGCTTTGGTCAGTTTAAGAAATGTGCTGCCAATGCCTATTTTCTACAGTGTTCTATTTAGAAAAGGATGTTGAAATTCTATTGAATGCTATTTCTGCATCTATTGAGAGGATCATATGGTCTTTGTTTTTGCTCATGTTGATATGATGAATTATGTTTATAGATTTATGTATGTTAAACCAGCTTGGTATCCCTGGATGAATCCTACTTGATCATGATGTATGATTTTTTAAAATTATAAGCTGTAATCTGTTCACCAGGATTTTATTGAGAACTTTTGCTTTTATATTCATTAGTGAAATTAGTCTATAGTTCTCTTTTTTGGTTGGGACGTTTCCTGATTTTGGTATTAGGGTTATATTTGCTTCATAGAATGTGTTGGGGAAGATTCCTTCCTCCTCAATTTTTTTTGAACAATTTCTGCAATATGGCTATAAGCTCTTCTTTGAAGTTTTGATAGAACTCTTATATGAAGCCATCTGGACCAGCACATTTTTTGTGGGTAGGGGGGAGATTTTTTATTGTTTCTTTAATCTCAGTGCTGAAATAGGTCTATTTAGAAGGTCTATTTCATCTTTATTAAGTCTAGGGGAAGGGTGATTCTAAGTATTGATCCATTTTCTCTACATTATCAAATTTCTGGGCATAGACTTTCTTGTAGTATTCAGAGATAATCTTATATCCCTGTGGCATCTGTTGTTATTTCTCCATTATCATTTCTGACTGAGGTTACTAGAGTTTTTACTTTTCTATTTGTAGTCAGTCTGGCCAAGGTTTATCTATTTTATTCACTTTTTCAAAATAAAACCAAATTTTTGTTTAGTTTTTTTGAATGTTTTTTTGTTTTCAATGTCATTAATATCTGATTTGATTTTGGCTAATTCTTTCATTCTGTTTGGTATAGGGTTAGATTGCTCTTATTTTTCCAAATCCATAAAGTGGATCGTGAGTGTGCTGATGTGTTTACTTTCTGTTTTTCAAAGGTAGGCATCGAGGGTGATAAATTTTCCTCTCAAGACTGCTTTTGATGTATCCCAGAGGTTTTGGTAACTTGTGTATTCATTGTTGTTGTGTTTAAGGAAATTGACAAATTCCACTTTAATCTCTTCTTGGATCCAACTATCATTCAGGATAAGGTTGTTTGTTTTCCAAGACTTTGGGTGGGTTTGAACAGTTTTGCTGGAGTTGAGTTTTACCATTGTGGCCTTGTGTTCTGAGAAAAGACATGGTATAATTTCCAGTCCTTTAATTCTGTTTAGGTTAGATTTACATCCTAGGATGTGATCTAATTTGGAGTATGTGTCATGAGCTGATGACAAAAAAGTATATTCTTTTATTTTTGGATGGTGTATTCTATATATGTCAATAAATCCCATTTGATCTAGGTCACATTTAAGTCCTTTGTATCCTTGTTTATTTTTAGTTTAGAGGATCTGTCCAGTTCTGTAAGAGGGGTATTGAAGTCCTTGACTTTTTTTTTATTTTTATTTTTATTAAATCATAGCTACATACATTAGTGAAATCAAGGGGTACAATGTGCTGGTTTCATATACAATCTGAAATGTTTTCATCAAACTGTTTAACATACTCTTCATGACATTTTCTTAGTTATTGTATGAAGACATTTGTATTCTGAATTTACTAAGTTTTGCCTGTACCCTTCTAAGATGCACCATAGGTGTGGCCCCACCAATTACTCTCCCTCCACCCCACCAACTACCCTCCCTCCCCCCTCCTCCCTTCCCATATTCTTGTGCTATAGTTGGGTTATAGCCTTCATATGAGCCCTTTAAATTAGCTTCATAGTAGGAAAGTCCTTGCCTATTAAAGTGTTGTAAAATATCATTGCTCAGATGCCTCAAGGTCTGTGCCATAAATATGGGAGTATTTATGTTAGGTGCATAAATGTATTTAGTATTGAAATGTCTTCTTGTTATATTGTTCCTTTGAATAGTATAGTGTCTATTTTTGTCTTTCTTAACTAAAGTTGCTTTTAATCTGCTTGTGTCTGAGAATAAGATTGCAACCCCTCCTTTCTTCTTATTGCCACTTGTTTTACACATTGTTTTCCATCCCTTAACCCTGAATTTTGATTTGTCCTTCAGTGCTAGGCGTGTCTCCTGGAGACAGCATATGAATGGCTTATGTTTTTTCATCTAGTCAACTACAGATCTGGGACTTCACAGTTCTCAACAATTCCTCAGTGACAGGCATATGCTATCATCCACATGGGAAGTGGGAGTCCCTGGGCCTGTCCTAAGTGAAGTACTGTTCCCTGCAGGTGGAATCTAGACCACTAAGCCCTCGGTCCCCAGCAAGAGGCCTGCTGGCCCTATGGCATGTGCCTGAAAAGGAACTTTCCCCTCATATGAATGTTTCTCCTGCTGCCAATCCACAGTGAGGCCACACCACACAGCACCCTAAACTGGCCCTCAAATTCCACTAAGAAGGGTCCACTTCTTCAATCTTTTCAGAGTCTCTGAACCTGACATGGCGCAAAGGGCCACTTCCCATGGGTGCCCAGTAAGTCTTCTCACCAGCACCCTTTGCAGCTATAGCTTTTCTTTGCCTAGGAACTTTTCCCCTATGGATGCTTCACCAGTTGACACCACGTTAGAGCCACTAGAGCCAGCAGTCCAATCTGGCCACCAAATTCTGCCTGGGAAAGTACTGTCTAGTCTCCCCAAAGGAGCATAAACTTCCAGAAAATTTCCCCCTGGACCGAGCTATAACAGCCCTGCAAGACTAACAGCCCACCATCACTATGGTCTGGGTGAGCCCACTGAAACTTGACCAAATGTGAAAGTTCTCCACAGATCTGGCCAAATCCAGCTGTCCGCTTCCATGCTGCATACTCAGAACCACAGCAGTAGATCAATATTCCACACTAGGAATGATCCAGTCCTCTCCCTCTGCCCTTTTGCTTTAGGAAGTCTCAGCTAAATGTCCTTCCCATCTGCCATTATGCTCTGCCCCGTATATGGGTGTGTTTTTAGCTCATCCACTGGTTTCATATTGAGTAAATTGGATACTTACATTTTCATTATTGTGATACTTTATTAAAGAAAATGTTCACCAACTCTATCCAGGATAATACAAATGATGTAAGGTTTTGATATTTTTTAAGGCTGAATAGTATTTCATGGTATAAATATACCACAGTTTATTAATTCATTCATGGATTGATTGGCATTGGTTTGTTTCGACATCTTTGCAACGGACAATTGAGCTGTGATAAACAATCTCATTAAATGTCTTAGATTAACTTTTTTTCTGGGTAGATGCCTACTAATGGGATTGTGACATAAAATGTAAGGTCTACTTTGACCTCTTTGAGGATTATCCAAACTTCTTTCTAAAGAGGCTATATTAGTTTTCAATCATGCCAAAAGTTTAAAATTGTTCCTTCCATAGCCTTGCCAGCACCAGAAGCTTTGGGACTTTGTGATGTGGATTATTTTCATTTGGTTTGGTGATATCTCAGGGTGGTTTTGATTTGCATTTCTGTGATGATTAGAGATGATGATCATTTTTTTCATGTGTTTGTTTGCCATTCATCTATCTTCTTCAGAGAATGTTCTCCTTATGTCTGTTGCCCAGTGATTGATGATATTATTTCCTCCTTTATGTTGATTAATTTGAGTTCTCTGTAGATTCTGGTTATCAACCATTTGTCACATTTGTAACATACAAACATCTTTTTCATTCTGAAGTTATCGATTTGCTTTAATTGTGGTGTCCTTACCTGAGCAGAAGCTTGTCTGCTTAATTAAGTCCTATTTGTTTATTTTTATTGTGGTTGTGATTGCCATTGAAGTCTTCTTCATAAAACATTATTTATTTTTTTGTTTATTTATTTGTTTATTTTTTATTAAGTCATAGCTGTGTACATTAGTGCAATCAAGGAGTACAATGGGCTGATTTCACATACAATCTGAAATATTTTCATCAAACTGTTTAACATAGCTTTCATGGCATTTTCTTAGTTATTGTATGAAGAAATTTGTATTCTGCATTTAGTAAGATTTGCCTGTACCCTTTTAAGATGCACCAAAGGTGTGGCCCCACCAATTACCCTCCCTCCACCCCAACCTCCTTACTTCCCCACCCATGCCCATTTCCCCCATATTCTTGTGCCATAATTGGCTAATAGCCTTCATATAAAACCTATAAATTAGCTTCATAGTAGGGCTGAGTACATTGGATATTTTTTCTTCTATTCTTGATATACTTTACTAAGAAGAATATGTTCTAGCTCCATCCATGTAAACATGAAAGAGGTAAAGTCTACATCTTTTATTAAGGCTTTGGCTCAGCACCTGTGGCTCAATGAGCTAAGGCACCAGCCATATACATCTGAGCTGGTGGGTTTGAATCCAGCCTGGGCCCGCCAAAAAACAATGACAGCTGCAACCAAAAAATGGCTGGGTGTTGTGGCAGGTACCTGTAGTCCCAGCTATTTGGGAGGCAGAGGCAGGAGACTTGCTTGAGCCCAGGAGTTGGAGGTTGCTGTGAGCTGTAATGTCATAGCACTCTATCCAGGGTGACAGCTTGAGGCTCTGTCTAAAAAAAAAAAAAAGAAAAGACTGCATAATATTCCATGGTATACATGTACCACAATTTATTAATTCATTCTTGGGTCGATGGGCACTTGGGCTGCTTCCATGACTTAGCAATTATGAATTGGGCTGCAATAAACATTCTGGTACAGATGTCTTTGTTATGTGATTTTTGGTCTTCTGGGTATATACCTAGTAAAGGAATTATAGATTTGAATGGCAGGTCTATTTTTATATCTCTAAGTATTCTACAAACATCCTTCCAAAAGGAGCGTACACGTTTGCATTCCCACCAGCAGTGTAGAAGTGTTTCCTTTTCTCCACATCCATGCCAACATCTCTGGCTTTGAGATTTGGTAATGTGGGCCAGTCTTACTGGAGTTTGGTGATATCTCAAAGTAGTTTTGATTTGCATTTCTCTGATGATTAAGGATGGTGAGCATTTTTTCATGTGTCTGTAGGTTGTGCACCTGTCTTCTTTAGAGAAGTTTCTCTTCAAGTCCTCTGCCCACCCTGACAGGGGATCACTTGTTTTTTTCTTGCTAATACATTTGAGTTCTCTGTGGATTCTGGTTATTAAACCTTTGTCAGAAGTAAAACTTGCAAATATTTTCTCCCATTCTGAGGGCTATCTGCTTGCTATACTTACTATGTATGTTCTTGGCTGTGCAGAAGCTTTTTAGTTTTATCAGGTCCCAGTAGTGTATTTTTGATACTGCTTCAATTGACTGGGGATTCCACCTCATAAAGTATTCACCCAAGCCGATCTTTCAAAAATTTTCCCTGCACTTTCTTCTAGTGTTTTTACAGTTTCATGTCTTAAGTTAAAACTTTAATCCAGTGAGAGTCTATCTTAGTTAATGGTGAAAGGTGTGGGTCCAGTTTCAGTCTTCTACAGGTTGCCAGACAGTTCACCCAGCACTATTTGTTAAATGGGGAGTCTTTTCCTCACTGAAAGTTTTTAACTGGCTTGTCAAAGATCAAATAACGATAAATAGCTGGATTCATCTCTTGGTACTCAATTCTATTCTATACATCTACCTCTGCTTTTGTGCCAGTACCATGCTGTTTTTATCACTATTGATTTATAGTACAGTCTCAGGTCTGTTAGGGTGAGTCCTTCTGTTGTGCTCAACTCAAGGGATCCCCCACATAAATCACCCAGAGACCAAGTCTGATGCAAGAGCAAGAGGTTGTTTAATTACAAGCCCAGGCTGGGGTCTCTCACTCCTGGAGCAGCGGGAGTACAGAGAAGTCTCCAGCCTCAAAAAGGAGGGGTTTTTAAGGGTACAGAAAGTAAAAAGTGAGGGGGTGTGGGGTGAGCTGATAGGAGTCTAGGGGACTGAGTAATACTTGTCCTTGGCTAATCTGGGAAGGAGCTGCTATCACTCAGGGCAGATGCAAGGACAAGGGGAGGGGGAGGGAGTAGGTTACCTAACGCTTTCAGTATGCTACTGCAAAATGAAGGCTGAGGAACAAGATGGAGTTAGCTTTAATAAAATGAAGTCAGCTTGGTCCTTATATTCCGCCCTTTCTCTGGTGCATAGAAGATCCAATCGTGGGTCTTCTAGCTCTGTGCCATTGCTAGTGATTTCACTGCTGAGGTGGGTATACTGTGCCTGTAAAACCATTAATTGAACAGTATTTATTCTAGCTTGGATGAAAGCCAGTAAGTTATTAATTATGTAGGGGCCAAAAGTTAACAGCAGTAACAGAATTATAAGTGGGCCTGTTATGATTGAGATTAGAGTTGTGAACCATGGGAATTTGCTGAACACTAATTCATACCAGCTTTGAGACTGTTCTCGCTCAAGTTTTCTTTTGCAGAGACCTTCCCTCGCTACCTCCATGAACTGTTTGACTACTCCTGAGTGGTCAGTATAAAAACAGCATTCTTCTCCTAGGGCTGCACATAAATCACTTTGTTGAAGGAATAGTAAGTTTAACCCTAGTCTATTCTGGAGCACTACTTCAGAGAGGGAAGTTAAAGACTCTTGGAGGTGGGAGATGGAGTTTTCTATTCTTTCTATGTCTAATCTATTGCAGCACCCAGAGCTCCACAGTTCTTATCTTGTAGGACTAGGGAAGAGATTCCTGTGCCTGCTCCTGCTATAGCTAGTCCTATGAGCATGTCTAGGGTTATTGCAGTGAGAGGCTCTCTTTTTGTTTTACTGAATATGTTTACAGCAGGCTTATATGCCTGGTACAGATCTTCTTCTGAATGGTAGAGCAACTTGGGGATGAGCTGTAGTAAGATACAAAAACCTTGGGTTTGATTAAGGACTGTTCCATGCACGCATGGGGTGAGCCCTGTAGAGCAGGCCCACCAGGAATTGTTGGTGGGAATTACATACCCAGTTCCATTCCAGGAGAAAGTTTGATTACAAAGGTGTTGGTACTGGGGGGTCATCTGACCCATACAGGTTCCTTGCCCTATGATGGATGGTAAAGTGATTTGAGTCCCAGACTGTTGCCAGCGACAGTCACTTGCCTGGGAGCTGATCTTAGATTTACTTATCAGGGAAACTCCTTCATAGTACGAAAGTCTAGCCTCTACACATAGCCAACAGGACTTAGTGAGGTCTGGCCTAGAAGTATTCAGGACCTGGTATGTAGCAAAGACTAACTTCCAAAGTGGATCAGGATTTGTGGTAGACACAGGTGTGGGGTGCAGGGCTGGACTTTGGGTAAGCTTCTGGTTCTGAGAGATGGGGGAGCTACTGGGCTTTGAAGTGGTTGCTGGGGTGGACAGGAGTATTCTGTGAACTGAGGGAGGTTTGGTCCCCGGGGACTTAAGTACTATGTTGGGGCCTACTGCTGATGGGGAGTCATAGTATGGGGGCTGTTCTAACCTCTGAATAGTAAAGAAGAGTCCATTGTACAATTTTAGCCCCCATGTTTTGCCTGTTTCCCACCCTTGGGCCTTTTTCTCCTGGTCTGTGAACTGTAGGGTTAAGGGATTACATTGTGAGCTTGATGGGGTGCCTCTCTTTAGACAACTTATAGGCAGGGTATCACGTTGGATTTTGATGAGGTCACTTTTTACTGGGGAATTCCAGTTAATCCAGCCAATAGACTCGCATCCCCAAGAAGAGCAATAGTAGTCTTGGGGTCCCCCACATTTCTCTATCATGTTTTGCTCCCTTCCGGTCCCAGGGCAGATGTAGAAATAGGTCCTGCGTAGGGAGTTTCTCAAATCTTGTGAGTTACAGCCGGGAGTTTGCTGGCCGTGCACCCCAAAGCTACCTATGTCCCAGATTCCAGTGGCAAGGGCACACAAATCAAATTGGAGGGACAGCCACCAAGTATTGGGAGGGGGGTGGAGGCCTGAGGTCTGATTCACAGTGTGGCCTGTAACAGCACTTACAGTTTCCCAGGTGACAGTGACTGGAACATGGGGGTTAGCAGTGGTAAGAGCAGACAATAAGGCAGAACAAGTCAGTTGGTGGTACACACATGGCTGCATCAAGGATCCTGGCATCTCTGCAGTTTGAGCTTCAGTGGGTTATCAGGGTCCTGTTGGAGTTTCCACTGGAGGGTGGAATCTTCTTTGATGGGGAACAGGTAGACTAAGTGGATGTGTGTCTGATGTATCCAGGAGGTGATGCCATCAACCTTGAGTGCAGTGGGGGTAACAAGGACCATGGTGTATGGGCCTTTCCACCGGGGTTCCAGTGCTTCCTACCGATGACATTTCATGTACACCCATTCTCCAGGCTGGAAAGCGTGTGGTTCAGGAATAGGTCCTGAGCTGTAGAGGGCTATGAGTCTCTCCCAATCAGCTTGTTGTGCCTTTTGATAAAAATGCAGTTATGCATAATCTTTCCATGTTTTAAAATCTAGGTCCCCTGAAGTGAGGGCTTTGCAGTGCAATTTAGGGATTATAGGGAGTTGTCTCCCAAAGAGAATTTCATAGAGATTCTTCCCTATCAAGTAGGGTGAGTTCACACCCTGTACAGGGTGAAGGGGAGGAGAGACACCCAGTCACCGCCAGTCTCTATGATTAACTTAGTCAGAGTCTGTTTTAGAGTGGGGTTCATCGCTCTACCTGTCTTGAACTTTGGGGTCGATAAGCACAATGCAATTTCCAATTAGTCCCCAAGGTTTCTGCTAGACTCTGCACTACCTGAGAAGTAAAGGCTGGGCCATTATCTGATCCTATCTGATTAGGAATTCCAAACCTGGGCATTATATCTTCTATTATCTTCTTTGCAACTACCTGTGTAGTCTCGTTTTTGGTAGCAAATGCTTCTACCCATCCTGAGAATGTATCTATGAATACAAGGAGATATTTGTATCCATATATACCTGGTTTGATTTCAGTAAAGTCTACTTCCCAGTATGCAACTGGCTCTGTTCCATGCTCTCTGGACCCTGGATTGTGGGGGCTAGATAGTCATAATACATAATTTGCACACAGCTATGAGATCATCAATTTTGGCATTCTGGTTTTGCATCTTGATTTTGGCGTGGTGCAGTAAGTCTTTCATCTTGCGTGACCCCAGGTGGGTGGAGGAGTGGATCTTATGGAGGATTTCCTGCCCCAGTTTTGCTGGCACAAGCACTTTATTGTCACAGGTGACGTACCATCTGTTGTACTTCTTGGAGGAATGGGCCTGTGGCATCTACCTTGTCCATTGTAAGTTCTCCAGAGTAAACTTAGGAGATAGTGGGAGTGTTTGGGGTCCAGGGTCTGGCAATGTGGTAGTAGGAAGCTCTTGGGTAACTGAAGTGGCTACTGTCCTGGCAACCTGGTTGGCTTGCCGGTTGCCTCTGGCCACAGGGGAATCACCTCACTGATGGTCAGGGCAATGGATGATGGCTAGCTTCTGGGGAAGCCACAAGGCCTTTAGGAGGTCAAGTATTTCTTTTTTATTTTTGATAGTTTTTCCTTCTGCTGTAAGGAGTCCTCTCTCTTTGTAGATTGCCCTGTGTATGCAGACAGTGGTGAAGGCATACCAGATATCATGTAAATGTTAAGTTTCAGGTCTTTTCCTAAGGTCATAGCTTGTGTTAGGGCTATGAGTTCTGCTTTTTGAGCTGACGTCCCAGCTGGAAGGGACTCTGCCCAAACATTCTCAGTCTCAGACACTATTGGCACCCTCACATACCTGTATCCATCTTGTATGAAGCTGTGCCCATCTGTGTACCAAGTGGTTTCTGCATCAGGGAGAGGCTGATCTGTAAGGTCCTGAAATATGCTGTGGACCTGGGCCAGGATGTCAATACAGTCATGAAGAGGGGCATCTAGGTTCTGATCTGGTAGTAGGAGCGCTTGATTGAGAGAGGTCTTTGGCAGGAATTGGATTCATGGAGGGTTTAGCAGAAGGCCCCGGTAGTGGGCAAGTCTGGCATTGCTAACCCACTGATCCAGTGGCTATTTGAGGACTCTCTCAATGGCATAAAGTCAGTTTATCTGCATCTTTAACCAGTAATGCAGTAGGTGCAATGGTGCGTAGGCATGGGTCCAGCCTGCTGCCACAGGGTCTAGTTTCTTTGACAGGTAAGTGATGGGCCGGACCCAAGGACTGAGTGACTGAGCAAGCACCTCTTTTGCTATGTCTTTGTGTTCGTCTACATAAAGATGAAAGGGCTTAGTAATAGCTAGGAGTCCCAGGGCCAGAGCTGAGAGCAAGGCTTGTTTCAAGGCCTGGAAGGCTTTCTCTTGTTTTGCAGTCCACAGGAAAGGCAAACTGTACCAGGTAGCTTCATAGAGGGGCTTTGCTATCTTTGCAAACCCTGCAATCCACCAGTGACAGAACCCAGCCAACCCAAGGAACTCCCACACCCCTTGTTGTGTGGTTGGGTGAAGGGGTTCTGTACTGTTTCTTTTCTTGCCTGGGATAGCCACTGCTGCCCATCTTTAAGAATGTAACCCAGGTAACTCACAGTTTGTTGGAAGATCTGAGCCTTCTTGGCAAAGGCCCGGTACCCCAGAGCTCCCAATGCAGTTAGTAAGTCCTGGGTGCCTGGGTGGCACTCTGCTTCTGTCTCGGCTGCAATCAGAATGTCATCTACGTACTGTAAAAGAGTGAGATGAGGGTGTTGCTGCTGGTACTCACTCAGGTCTTCATGTAAGGCTTCATTGAAGATGGTGGGGGAGTTCTTGAACCTTTATGACAGCCAAGTCCAGGTAGGCAGACCACGGATTCCCTGCTCATTATCGTTCCATTCAAAAACAAACATTGCCTTGTTCTGGTGGGCCAACAGGAGGCTGAAGAAGGCATCTTTTAAGTCAAGGACAGTGTACCATACCCGATCTGGGGTGAGGGCACTTAATAGTGTGTAAGGGTTTGGGACAGTGGGGTGGATGTCCAGTACCCTTTTGTTGACCTCTCTCAAGTCCTGGACTGGTCTATAGTCATTAGTTAATGGCTTCTTTACAGCTAGTAGGGGAGTGTTCCATGCTGATTGACAGGGTACTAGTATCCCTCTTTTAAAAAGTCTCTAAATGTGGGGTGTGATGCCCTGCTGAAGGTCATGGAGATCTAGGAGATGGTTTCTTGGGGGCACTCACAGGCCCAGTGTCCATGTTCCTTATAATAGGCACATTGGCCCTTCTGGAGACGGAACTTTTCCCCACCTGGGGAGCTCTCCTTACCTCCTGTTGCCAGTTGGCACAGTCGCCCTTCTCTTTCATTCGAGGTTATGGCCATGAAGGCTAGGAGGATCCTGGTCAATTCCTGGGTCTGTCTTTTAGCTGCCTTCATTTGTCTTTCTTTGGGGGGTCTCATGGTTGTTGTAGACTCTTTCAGCAACTTCTAGGAGGTCCTGCAAAGACATCTCGCCCAGTCTATCTATTCTCTGCAGTTGTGCCTAATATCTGGAGCTGACTGATTAACAAAGAACATGACAACTGCTGCTCTATTTTCTGCAGCTTCAGGATCTAGAGGTGTGTGCATGTGAAACGCCTCTAGGATCCTTTCCAAGAATGCTGCAGGGGGTTCTGTCTTTTCCTGCTGTACATTACCTACCTTGTCCAAATTAGTCAGCTTTCTAGCCGCTTTACAGAGACCCTTCATTAGAGTCTGGCAGTAGACGTGGAGTCTTATTGACCTGTTCCTGTATTGAAATTCCACTCGGAGTACATAATGGGAAAGGCCGCATCTATGAGAACCTGTTTGATGGTGGGGTTTCCATCTGGATCCTTAACAGCCTTCCTGGCCTCAGCTAAGATGGAGGAGGTTCCGCTCCTCAGTGGTGAAAAAGACCTGTAAAAACTGCTGGCAGTCATCCCAAGTAGGCTGGTGGGTAAAAAGAATTGAGTCTAAGAGATCAATAAAGCCAGTGGGTTTTTCGGAGAACTTAGAATTTTGCATTTTCCAGTTATAGAGATCACTTGTGGTGAAGGGCCAATAGTGGTGTTACTGGTTCTGGGGGTCTGCTTCATCAGGGCCCTACAGCAGGTGTAAGGTGGGCTCTGGAGGCTACGCCCCTTCGGACCTGGGGCTGGGGTGGCCTTGCTGCCTAGCGAACTCTGAGGAACAAGTGCCCCCTGAGGTTGATACAGAGTGGGGAAGAGCACTTCTGGATCAGTTCTCCTCAGAGGACTGGGGGAGGGGCAGCAGGCTCAGGATACTTCTCCTTTTTCTCCTTCAAGGCTAGAAGCTTGGCCTCCTCCTTGCCTGAGGGAGGGAGAATGGGTTTTTTCCATGATGATGGGTCTTCCACGAGGTGTACCAAGCAGTTATATATGGGATCTGTCCAGGTGCCCAGTGCCAGATCGATAGATTATATCTTTGACCTGGAAAATAAAGGGAAGGTGAAAAGTGGCCTCTGGTGGACATCTGACGAGGTATGCCAGCCATTCATTCCTGCAAAAAGTGACAAGTTTACTTCTGGACACGTTAAAACCATACTCTTGGGCTCTGTCTTTGAAATCCTGGAAATGAGCCAAAGTTAAGGAGAGGAGGGGTCGTCCGCATCAGTCTCATGTTGCCCTCCAAATATAACAAGACACAGACAAAACAGATAACACACAAGATTCCTCCAGAAAACATAAGCCTACTCTTGCGGTTTTCCAGGCAAAACTGAAAATGAGACAATGGTGTAACTCTGTTTGGCGGTCACATCCTGCCTTGCCTCTCAACCAGAGGGAATGTCTGGTTGTCATGACCAAGAACTGGGGATTCCACATCCCAGTCCCCTATCCACAGGGCATTCCTTTCACTACTCTGCCAGTGCTTCCAAGTCCCGACTACAAATCCAATAACTGAAACTAACACAGAACAGGACAAGACAAATGCCAGGACACACACACTCACCTCTGGAGTAGGCACTCAATGATTTAGGGGGATATCCTGGACAGGCCCCCAAATGTTGTGCCCAAATCAAGGGATCCCCCACATAAATCACTCAGAGACCAAGTTCTAGGCAAGAGCATGAGGTTGTTTATTTATTAGCCCGGGATGGGGCCTCTCACTCCTGGTGCAGCAGGAGTACAGAGAACCCTCCAGCCTGGAAAAGGAGGGATTTTTAAGGATACTGTCTGCCCTATGAATTTCAGAATCTCTTGGCATTTCTGGAAAGTTTTCTTTCATAATCTCATGAAGAAGAGACTCTGTGTCTTGTGAAGCCGCTTCATCGCTTTCAGGGATCCCAATAAGGTGAATATTGGTTTTCTTTGAATTATCCCAAAACTCATTGAGAGAGTCATCTGTTTTGGCTCTCCATTTCTCTTCCTCTTTGAAAGATTGGGAGCATTCGAAAGCTTTGTTCTCAATGTCAGAAATCCTTTCTTCTGCTTGCTCCATTCTGTTGCTGAGGGATTCTACTGTATTTCTCAAGTCTTTGAGGGCTGCAACTTCTTGTCTCAATGTGTCAAAAACTTTGGTCATGTTGTCTTTGAATTTGTTAAATTCTTGAGACATCATTTGGATTACTGCTTAAAATTCTAATTACATCTTTTCTTCCATTCTTTTGATCTTATTTGCTATCGAGATTCTGAATTCGATTTCTGACATCTCAGCCATTTGTTTATGCATGAGATCTTGTGCTGTGTCTGCCTTGTCGTGTGGGGGAGTTGATCTACTCTGATTATTCATGTTGCCAGAGTTTTTCCATTGATTTTGCCTCATGATTGTTTTTCACTGTTGCCTCTGACTGTCCTCAGAGTTGAGGAGGTGTCTCTCCAAGATTTGACTCCAGCAGGATCACTCTATTGTTGCTGGATCTTTGTAGGGAGTGACCCTGTGTAGCTCCTCTGGTACTGCCCCAGTCAGGGAGTTCTGGCTGTGGGAGTCTCTCTGGAGTGTGGCACCCCCAGATCCAGCAGCATGGTGGGGGATGGTGCACACTGTTCTAGGAGTGCCTGGTGTCCAGTGTCTTTGACACAGAGAGCACCTGTTCTAGCAGTCTCTGGCTGGGAGGAGGGCTCTGCGCAGAGGCAGGTGTGGCTCTGGAGGGAGGGCCTGGGTTCCATGGTTTCTGAAGTCACTGGCCAGATGGGCCAGGCTGGTGTGAAGGCAGGGAGGGAACAGGAGAGAGGATGCAGGCTCTGCAGCTCCTGGAGTTCCTGGCCTGGGCAGGGGGAGGCCCAGTGGGCTCAGTTGTGGAGCTGATTGGTTGCTGGGGGAGTCCCTGGCTGAGATGGACGTGCGGAGGCCCCGGCCCGGCAAGTATGGAGCACCAAAGTGCGCAGTGACTAGCAGAGTCCCTGGTTGAAGCAGATGTGCCGAGGCCCAACGAGCATAGAACCCGCAGCCACATGGTCACTGGCAGAGTCCCTGGCCAAGGTGGATGTGCAGAGGCCACGTGGGCACAGGGCCCCGTGGTCACCAGCAGAGTCCTTGGCCAGAGTGGGGATCCGGAGGCCCAGCAGGCACGAGTCACAGGGCCATGGGGTCGACCTTGGAGTCCTTGGCCAGAGGAAGCTTCAGGAAGCCCTACAGTAGCGAGGCACAGAGATGTGCAGTCATTGGTGGAGTCCCTGGCCCAAGTGGGCACGAGGAGGCATGGCGGGTCTGGGACACAAAGCCTCATGGTCACTGGTGGAGACTCTGGCCAGGATGGGCATGCAGAGGCCTGGTGGACACTAGGCTGCGTGGTCGCCACGGAAGTCCATTGCCACGGATGGTGCAAGGAGGCCCTGCAGGCATGGGGCACAGGGCCCATGGTTGCCAGCAGAGTCCCTAGGTGCAGAGGGCACACTGAGGCATTGCTGGAGTGGGGTTGGGGAAACATGGTCACCAGCAGATCCCTGGCTGTGGAGGGAATGCAGAGGCCTGGTGGGCGTGGGGTATGAGGCCACAGGGTTGCCGGCAGAGTCCCTGGCTGGATGGCCAGGGGAAGGGAGGAAAAGGAGGAGGCTTGGCACAGCCCCCGTAATCTCTTTGGTGGGGGGGGTGGGGGGGGGGGCCGGCAGGGCGGGGGGGTCTAGTAACAAGACCCCCGCGGAAAAAGGTGGACCACGGTCTTTTTTCGCACCCA
>CAUYON010050206.1:0-22823 GCA_963573935.1 Arctocebus calabarensis
GAGTGGGAATTAGACCTCAGGTTTCATACTTTCTCACCCAAAGCTCTCTCCACAGTAACATATTATTTCTTGAACAGGGAGAGACTCCCTGCTTAGAGGATGTTGCTAAGATTGCAAGATCATATAGATTGCTTAACCAGTATTTTGCTTATTTTCTCCAACAACTTTTAAACAAAAGCTGCAAAAAACATTGAAAACTGAAACCTGAGCCTAATGGGTGAGACTAGAACTATATGTGAGTTTGAGTCTCTAGACATAGATACAATCCATTCCATACTACTAAAGCAATTAGCAAGTGTAATTACAAAGCTGATTCCTACAATCTTGGAGAAGAGCTCAGAAAGACAGAAGATGGGTAGAGTTTGCTTCAAGTCCTGGGGGCTGAAGAAGTGGAGAAGCAAATTTCAGAAATTACAGATTAACTTAATTATGAAGCGAATGGTTTGTGAATAACTAGACAACATGAAGATCACTACATAAATGTCAGCATAAACTCAAACAAAACAAGTAATACCAAATCACATTTACATCTTGGAAACTAATGATTATTAGACTTCTTAGAGGAAATAATAATAATAATAGCTTCTATTAATTGAGCTCTTACTATCTGCCAGACACTGCTGTAAGCACTTTGTATGTACTATCTCATTTAGTCTTCAAAACAATCCATTTTACATATATAGTTTCAAAAGCAGAGGTTTAAAGTACTTGCCCAAGATCACACAATTAGTAAAGGCAAAAAAAGAAAAAAAAAAAAAGATAGTGTATTCCAACTAAAATAGTATTCAAGATGGTTTTCCATGCTATTTTTGTAAATATGTTGCTTGAGTATGAGTAGATGTTAGTGTAGCTGGGTTAAGTCTGCTGCTCTATCTCAACTTAGATGAGGAGTCTTTAGGGGAGTGCCTTGGAACTCTGTCCTTAGCGCTCTGTTGTTTTTCATTTATATGATAATAAACACACAGAAGACATGCTTACGAAGTCCTCAGAACCAACAATTCTGGGAGAAATATACATAAGTTAAAGGGAAAATTAAGGATACATATAAAGCTTTGCATTTAGTTTCAAAAAATTAAATATGCAATATAAATGGGAAAATGCTGGCTCAGAAGCTATTCACATGAGAAGGGATTGTCAACTGATAATATAAAGGATGATTAAAAGAGCTAATGCAAACCTCTGCTGCAGGATACTGAGGACACATGAGCATAAATCTGTATACTTCTTGCTAGTCAGTCTACATCACTACTGTTTATTTCTATGGCTCACATTTTCAGAGCTATATTCATTTTTTTAAATTACACCTCCAAATAAAAGTGAAAAAATGTCATGCAACAACAAAAAAATATGCTAACAATCCCCCATAGACAGAATAAGTGGTTTTTAAATATTTGAAGACGTGTTTATAGAACTGGTTTTAATCTGTATCATTGCAGAAGGCAGAAGTAAAATGGAGATGTTAGCACAACTTAATTACCTCACAGGTTGTAAGGACTGAGCTACTCCATGTGAGCTATACTGGGTACCTGGCTCACAGTAAGTGCTCAATAAATTTTAGTAATGTTCACAGTAATTAAAGGATTAACAATTAAGTTCCTACGTTACGCTAAACACTCTAAGTGCGATATACTTTATTAATTCCTTGTAATAATACTAGGAGATCTGTTTAGAGCTTCAAAGAAGTTGTCCCTTGCCCATTATTACATAGCTAATAAGTGATGGAAATGAGATCCAAACTTGTTTCTAATTCCAAAGCCCACATTCTTTCTATTTCATTCCACACTCAAAAACCTAACAATGGAATAGGTTGTTTCATGAGGTAGTTAGCTCCATAACGTATCTGACTGAGTAGGTATTTATTGCAATCAAGTAGTAAATTATCTATGAATAACACTGTATGCAAGTTAACAACTTCAAAATACAAGATACCACTGTGTTTAATAATTTATTTTGATGGCTGCTGTCTCAATAAATTTCCACTTTATTATGCCTAGTCATACAGGCCAAACACTAATAAAATTGACTAATTTACCAGAAATAATATTAACTGCTTATATATGTCATTGTATAAAAACGATCCTTAAGTTTCAGCATGAACACAAATAAAAGAAATTAAGGAGCTATCATATTAGTTTCCACCTACTCATCCCATCTGTTTTTTTTCCTCCTTGCTTTGTTTGAAGACCCCTGATTTTGTCTGTTAAGATGCAACAAGATGCTGGGTACAAAATGTTTAAGACTAAATATTAAAAGAAATCTAATTACAAGAACCTTGCTATGTTGCTTAGTTTTGTCTTTATGCTTCAGTTAGAAAACTGAAATAGTACATCTTCTTTTTTCTTTTTTTTTGAGATATAGTCTACGTTGCCTTTGGTACAGTGCTGTGACGTCACAGCTCACAGCAACCTCTCGATTTTCCTTGGCCTCCCAAGTAGCTGGGACTATAGGTGCCCATCACAACACCCAGCTATTTTTTGGTTGTAGGTGTCATTGCTGTTTGGCAGGCCAGGGCTGGATTCGAACCTGCCAGCTCCAGTGTATGTGGCCTGCACCCTAGCCGCTGAGCTATAGGCGCCGAGCTGAAATAGTACATTTTATTAATTTGTATTTATTGATTACATGTTTCTAACAGCTATTAAAGGCTCAACAAATGTCTAGTTGACAAGCATTTCTATTTATTATGAACATATCAAATATTCTTTTGGAGAGTTACCTGTCACCTAGTCCATTCAAATGAATTAATATAATCCGTCATCAATGTTGAATGAAATCAAAGGCAGGGTATTTAAGGCATCTTGAGCTTGGCTGGCATTATTAGGAGGTTAAGGGTCTCACTTGAGGGTTACTTTCTGTACTATCACAAGTTGATCTATTTTCCTCTCCCCCATGTACACACTATCTTATATTTTAACAATCTGTAATTCAGAAGAAGGACTAACAACAGCATTTTCATTTAATTTTTATCAAGTACTTATTATTTACCAGACTGCTATGAGAGACACTGGAGTTAAACAGCAGTGACCAGAATAGACATGTCACTACTTTTATCAGAAGAGATATCAAATATTCTCATAAACACTTAGGTAATCACAAACTATGAGAAGTTTGTGTTTGATATGATAGAACATACTAAGAGGACCCGATTTCCGCTGGGATTTCAGGGAAGGTCCCTTTATGGAAATAGTATTTAAGCTGAAACCTTTGAATAAGTAGGAGTTAGAAAAGCAGAGAGAGAGGCAAGAGGATTCCAGGGAGGCAGAACATGTTATTAAACACTTCAAAAGGAAGGTCATTGTTTAGTGTAGCCAGAGTTTTTTTGTACAGTACTCAGTAAAGGCTAAAATGAACAGATAAAATGCTTTTCCTATTTAGAATAGCATAATATTTACCACGATTCTCTACCAGTACAGAGTTTTCCAGGTTATGCTAGAAATGTTGATGAAGTGGAGGACTGTATCCCCCCTATATGTATGAATATTCTTTTAGCATGTAAAAAAGCAGGTGGCCTTTTTCTTTTCTTTTTTTTGAGACAGAGCCTCAAGCTGTCACCCTGGGTAGAGTGCTGTGGCATCATAGCTCACAGCAACCTCTAATCCTGGGCTCAAGCGAGTCTCTTGCCTCCGCCTCCCAAGTATCTGGGACTACAGGCACCCGCCACAATGCCCGGCCATTTTTTGGTTGCAGCCATCATTGTTGTTTGGTGGGCCCAGGCTGGATTCGAACCCGCCAGCTCAGGTGTATGTGGCTAGCGCCTTAGCCCGTTTGGCCACAGGCGCTGAGTCCAGGTGGCCTTTTTCAATACAGTAATAACCAGTGTACTAAAGTCAATGGCCATATTTTACCTTGATACAGGTTTGATTTTGCTTAATAATACTATTGTTGCATTTATTGTATAGTGTTAAAAAAAACCCTCAAAAATCTTTTCTTGGTTTTAACAAATATTTTGTAGCAATCCCTACATCTACTTAAATTATTTTCAAAAACATGACTATTACCTCAGATTAATATAATGCTTTCCTTCCTAAGAGCTCAGCATTTGACTTATTCATTTCCTCTAAAATTCTGCTCATCTGTACCAGGGGTATTTGAATCTTAGGTTTTCCATGTTAGAGTGTAGTGAGAAGGAACACCATGTCTGCTCTCCGCTGGGGAACTGAAAAGTTTATCCAGTAATAAGATCGCAGCCTGACAATCTGGCAATGTAATATGAATCTGTGTTGAGCTTGATAGAGCTTCATTTTTGCAAGAGGACTATCTAAGAAATCTGATTGGCTAAACGCCAAGGAGCAATTTCTCACACACTGCCACTGTCAACTAACCACACAAGTGGACAAAACTTTTTCCTACATTGAAACTAAAATCAAAACATCTCCTAAGTGCATTATCTCAAGTTTTTCTTGAGATGACTGCTCCAAAGAGGCACACATATATAACAAGTTCAACATAAGTTACATAATCAGAGAGACTCAACATATAATCAGCACAGGATACTGTGAATCATAAACGAGATTGTTATTAAGTCAAATTAAAACTCATACTAGCAAATAATTTTGCCATATGTCAAATTCTGTACAAGTAGTTTCTTTTAAAAATAAACAATTAACTCCACTATGACAGTATTTTCATCAACTTTAGAATGCCTTTAAAAATAAGAATAAAACATCCTTTAAGTGCATTTAAACCAACATCTACTTTTTTCCTGCATAAGGTGTTTTCAATCTTACATAATTTTTATAACTTAATTTCCTAATGATTTATTAAGTTCTTTTTGTGTGTGTGGCAGTGTTTAAATTAAAAGTAATTCACTAACAGAAAGAAATTTCTGTTTTAAAGGGGTCATCTGATGAATTTGCAAAAGACTCCTCACTACATAGAAGCTTAAAAAATTAGTTTCAAGATATAAACTAGTCAACTTTCTTGAATCGGATTCATCTGGAAATGTGAAATACCATACTAAATTATGGAACCTAGGCTGAAAACTGGCTTGTCAAATCCAAATTGTATACTCCAAGTTCATGAGATCAGGTTCACCACGTTTATATTACCTACAGAAGGAAAGCCTACTGTGGTTTCTGTGACACGTTTTAAATACTCCTTTTACTAAAACTTGTAACTAGGTTTTGGCTGGATTTCGCACTTGATCTCAACTCATATTTTGATGGGGAGGAGTGTAGTACTCCTTTACATAGTAAAACTGGCCAAGATCTCAGTGGGGAAACTTCTGCCAGCAAATCCATAGGTATTCCCCGCTTTCATTACATTAGAAGTTTATAAGCACGCTTGATCTAACCAAAATCAAAATCTGTAAAAATATAAGAACTGCCAACACTTAGGTACAAAGTAAAAGCAGTTTAAGAGCAATAACATAACAGTTTCTACGAAACAAATTAAGGCATTTTAGAAGTTTTTGTTTTATTTGTGGCAACATAGTTCATAAAGGCTATGTCGTACAAAGTAGTATTTCAGGGTGTAACTTATCCTTTCTAATCTAAGACGACAGTGATAGTCTTATTTCCTGTGGGGATGGGTGTGGTTGAAGAGACAGTTACGTCCAAACCATCAATCTGTGTGCGGAAAAATCTGCGGGTCGTGCACACACTTGTCGCTGGATTCATATTGGTGCTCGCAGACTACCAGGCCTAGTGCCCCCGACTGCGATAACTAGAAACAAAATACCCAACAGGCCACCCAGTAGTACCAGGTTAATTTCACTGCTTACACAAACTGTCGCACCCACCACCCCGGGCGTGAGAACAACTCTGTGCAACGCTGCAACTGCAAATCTAAACGCAGTCGGAGAAGGTGGGGGGATTTATGTCCTCCAAACATCATTTACTCACCCCTTTGAGGCGAGTACAACGTAAAATGATGAAAAGGAACGGAAAAGGCGCACCCAAAATTCGGCCCTGGGAGTGCCGCGGGTCTGGCGTCGGGGACTAGTCTGCGGGACCCATAAACGCACCCCGGCCGAGGGCCCCGGCGCGGTGGTCGCCGGCGGAGCGCGGATCCAAGTTGGCCTCGGCGCGGCCGCCGGAACTTGGCCCCATCTGGCGGCCGCGCCGGCGCCCCGCGCCCCCCTGCCGCCCGCCGCGCGCTCCCCCAACTTCCCGCCCGGCGCGCCGGCCGCCGCCCAGCCCAGCGCCGGGTCCGAGTCCCGCCGCCGCCGCGTGCGGGCGGGTGGGGGAGGGGCCGCCGCCGCCTCAGCCCGACGGGCTGCGAGAACAAAGCGGCGGCGGCGGCAGCGCGAACTTTTTCGGTGTCTGCTCCGCGCTCCCTGAGGCGACTACTTACAGTGGCGGGCTCGGCCGGTCGCGAGAAACTCCGCGCCCGCCAGCGTCTGGGTCCTGGACGAGGCGCCAGCGAGGCTTCACGCGCTAGCAGGATCCCGCCCGCCGCCGGCGCCCCTTCCTCCCTCGCTCCCTCCCCGTCCCGTCCTGAGGCCGAGGGCGGGGGGCCGGGGCGCGCGGGGCGGGGGCGCGCGGCCGGCGCGGGGCCTGCCGGGAGCTGTAGTCCCCTGCGGCCCCGGCTGGTGGTGGCGGTGCGGAAAGGTCAGTGGCTCCCTCTGCGCCGCGAAGGGGCCGTGGGAGTTCTGGGCTCCTCGGGGCTCTCTTGCGCCCGGCTCGAGGTCAGGGCGTCTCGGTGAACCCTGCGGAGTGGGACGCGAGCGTTCCAGGAACGCTGCTGGAGACGCGACCGTGTATTTGCTTCAGTTACCCGGCGTACTTGATAACCGCTCTTGCTGCCCAACTGCCTTTTTTCTTTTTTGCCGTGCGCTCTGACGGAGGCGATGGCAACAGGGGGCAAGAGGTGACAGTTTGAGCTGGGAACTTGTAAGGCGAAGAGACTCCAGAGCGGAGAGAAGTTTCCACCCCGAGACAGCGGCTCACTCCCCACGTTTCCCTCCCTCCCTGCCCTCCTGGCCCCGCAGCCCCGCGCCCGCGCCCACCCGGTGGGTACAGAGCTCTTCACCTACAGCGCAGTAAACCGGAGTGGTTTTCCACGCGTTTTGTGTTCCCCCCATCCATCTTTAAAGTTGAATGTGATCCTTACCACCAAAGTAAACTGCAGTCAAGAATTACCAAACCTAGGCTTCCACACACGTGGAAACACAACGTATTCCCGCTTGTTTGTGACAATCAATGTAGAACGATTGGGACCACGGTGGTAATCGGTGTAAGGATCTAGCAGGGGTGTCCAATCTTTTTTTTTTCTTCTGCTGAACATTGGAAGAAGCGCTTTCTTGGGCCACACAGTAAATACACAAAACATTGGCAGTAGCTGATAAGCAAAAAAGAAAAGCTTTGTGCATACTTTTTGTGATTTCCAACACCAAAAATCAGCATGCTGCCTGGGGGCTACAGGTTGGAAAGAGAAAATGCAAGCAGCGTTAAGTTATACATGTCTTAGGTGAGAGAAAAGCTTGAGTAGCTGATAGCCATTGCCATACAAACGACTAGTTCCACATAGTTCTTTGTATGTCAACATTTTATCTCAAAAGTATTGTCCTTAAGTAAACTATATTGAAACAAGCAGAGAGGCTAGTCAAGAGGGCGGTTTTTGAGAAGAGAAACTTAAATGGGCCCTTACTTCTGATACCAAACCTTCAATCTCATTGGATGTCTCTGATTTAAATTTAAGAAATGGGAATAGTAAAGTAATTTATATTAAAGATGGGTTACATAAAATTGTCTATGTGTAACCCTGACATACTCTGAAGCTAACATGCTCAGGAATTGGAAGCTGTTGAATATCTTACATCCAGTGGTTCCTGATTCAATTTAATTATATTTTTATACTTAAAGTCTTAACCTACTATTCTTTACTTTGAAATTGAAAGTAGATGGACTCAAGTTTATCTTCTTTTTGAAGAATTGTGTTGGCTGGGCAGCACCCGTGGCTAAGTGGGTAGTGCATTGGTCCCATATACCGAGGATGGCAGATTCAAACCTGGTCCCAGCCAAACTGTGAAAACGAAAATAAAGAATTCTGTTGGCTAACTTTGCTCCCCTCCACGACTTGCCAACAGAAGTTTTAGTCCAGCCCCAATTGTCCCCTCTCAGCAAGATTCCCAGGACCTCATTGGAGCAGTTTACAGCCAGTCCCATCTCACTATTGACTTCCATTTTCCGTTGTGGTCCTTAAATAGACAGAAGTTGTTCTTCCTAAAAGTAGCTTTTTCCAGCGAATCAAACTGTCATTACACAGAAATTTAAGAATTTGTGTACTTGTGTGAAAATATATGTATCTTGTATGTAAGATACAGATCTCATTTCATATCTATTGTTCTGCTTCTCTCTTTAAAAATAAAATTGTTTCTGGCAGTGCCTGTGGCTCAGTGAGTAGGGCGCCCATTCCATAAACTGAGGGTGGGAGGTTCAAAATCACCCCGGCCAAACTGCAACAAAAAATAGCCGGGTGTAGTCTCAGTTACTTGGGAGGCTGAGGCAAGAGAATCGCCGAAGCCCAGGAGTTGAGGTTTCTGTGAGCTGTGATGCACCGAGGGAGTGAGATTCTGTCTGAAAAAAAATTGTCTCTTCCACTTTAGATGAATCTTTGAACAACACAATTTAAGCACTGAACTAACTTGCACCTGTACTTTTTTTGCTTACTTTGAACTATGGTTTCCTCAAGATATTCCATTCCAGTTCTAACAGCATTACAGAGGTGAAGTTTTTGGTTTAATAAGTAAGTGTATTACCATGCTAAATGTTTTATCGGTAAGAGAAAATATAATCTGAATGAGATGGAAAGGATTTTTCTTCTTGGTGGTGTTCTCTGAAAGCAGGAGTTCATAACATTCCTCTTCTATAGTTGTACTTGAACATTGTCCTGTTTCACAGTAATGGCTCCCTTGTACTTAAGGCCACACAACATAGCTGTTCACATGTGTTGTCTATGCAAGCAAAATGTGTCAATACTGTTGTGACTTTTTGTGTTCTTAGATACAAGAACTACCTAATTCAGAAGCCTAAATGCAGAAAAAGGAAAAAAAGAAAGATTTGCTAAGCCCCAGAGAGAGGAAATTGTCATTATTTTAAAAGCTCAGCCAGGTTTGACTTATAGAATGTGGTTTCTTATGGTGTTTTTTTCCATGACCTTGAAACATAGTTGAAAAATTAAGAAAGGATTTGAGTGTCAATATAGAGTTGGTAAAATAGTGATGGGAGAAAATAGTTTAGGATCTCTTTTATTATCAGCAGAGAAAAACTTGATATAGCCTTCAAAATGTCCTTCTTCAGTTTCTACCTCCATTATCCTAGTCAGTATTTCTCACCTGTATAACTTCAACAGACTTTTTGGTCTCCTTCTAGGATGGCTCACATGGTTCCATCTTTGGAACTGTCTTCTCTGATTTTCAGGCTGTCAGTAATTGTTCTGTGCTCTGATAGCCCTTGATAGATAATTCTCATGTCACTTTTCACTTTTTTATTGTGGATTGAGTCTGATCCTCCTGGGCTTTCTTCCTCCCAAACTTGTAGAATGTCTTATTGTTAGTTACTCATCACTTCAGATGGTGCTCAGCAAATTTTGATTAAGTTGTTGAATTTTTCTAATATAACTTGATAATGTAGGAGTTAGCCTATTATTATTAAAAATCCCATGATAGACTTTGCTGTTGTTCCTACTGCCTCCCTCATCAGGTCCAAATTCTGCTTGCATATAAAGGCTCTCAATAATATGAAGGGTTTTTTGAATAACAGCTCTAGGACAAGCACATTCATCTGTTTATTCCACATAATTCCTCCCTTTTCTTTATCTGCACTTATGTTTAGCTTTATTTAATTTACATTTAATTATATACTCTACGTTGTAAGTATATCTCTATGTATATAATAAAAAACAGGTGTGGTAAAAATGGTTTGACGAAGAGTAAGATAAAGTCTGTTAACTAAAGGGAGAGGTTACTGCGTATGTTCCATCTATGATTTCATATGGTTTTCTTAAAACGAATATTCAGAAAATTTGCAATAAAAAAACAATTACCTTGCCCACCTGCAATGATTCCTGTTTAACTTTGTAGTTGCCAAATAAGTTTCTCCAGGAAAGAGTAGGCAATGTATAAATGTGTGCATGGATTTTAAAATAGAATTAATGTTAAATTCTCTTGAGTCATGCAGTCTTTTTTAAATTCTGCATTTCATTCAATTGAGTATTAATTAAAAAGCTCTCTTTTAAAATACTGTAAACTGGGTATAATATATTTAAAAAGCCAACTGAGAAAAAGAGCGAAGGTGCTACAGACCCAAATAGAAAGCAGTATTAAAATTAATTACTGGCTGGATGCAGTGGGAAAAATTAGCATGGTATGTGCCAATAGTGCCAGCTGCTTGAGAGGCTGAGGTAAGAGGACCTTGAGCCCAGGAATTTGAGGTCGCTGTGAGCTATGGTAACACCACACTCTAGCCAGGGTAACAGAGCAAGACTAGTCTCAAAAAAAAAAAACCTAAAAAAATTACCATACCAGGACTGTCCAAAACAGAAGAGTTGAGGCTCCCTCACTCATGGTCTGGAAACTATTCTAGCTCAAAGGAGTCAAATAGAAAATAGAGTACAATCTAGGTTCTGCCATTTGGTAGTTTTAAGCTACTTAATCTCACTAAGAATCAATTTCCTTAAATGTAAAATGAGGGGAAATAATTATGTTATTAGGTTGTTGTGACAATTAAATGAAAAGCAATGCACATAATGCACCATTATATGCATATAACTCATATAATGTAGTCTGTCTTGGTATGCATTAGGATTTCATCGTTTAACAGGCTGTGTAACCATGGACAAATTAGCTTCTGTGTGCTTCAGTCTCTCATAGTTACCACGAATTTTATAAGGATTAAATGAGATAATACACAGAAAGCACTATTTTAAAATGCCTACTGCACAGAGAATGGTCAATGAATGCTTAACCGTTATTATTCATGTTAGAAAGTTAGAGCTTTTTATATCTCCCTATCTCCTTTCCTTTAACAGCATAGGGAAAGAAAAGAGGCTAAGCTTGATTCTATGTAGGGAAATTTAAAAAGATAACAAAGAGCTGAAAAGGAACAAGAATCCCTATGGCCATAGAATGAATTCCTTTTTACTTCATCCAAACATCTTCCTGCACAGGTCCTCAAGTGACCAGAAGTTGTCACAGCAACATTTACTATAATAAAAGCTTGAAGAGTCCTAATATAACATAAAATCACTAAATAATTTTAGTAGTTTGTTAGTTAATTTTAATAGTTAGTAAGACTATAATGACCTGAACATTTTGCTATAATTTATACTCTGATCATGACACCTCATGATCAATTTCACTATCTCAAGATCTCCAGAAAGAATTCTGACTATAGGGGCAGCACCTGTGGCTCAAAGGAATAGGGCACCGGTCCCATATGCTGGAGGTGGCAAGTTCAAACCTAGCCTTGGCCAGAAACTGCAAAAAAGAAGAATTCTGACTATAGACCCTAGACTTTGTCTCCTTAAATGCTCTTTAAATGGTGGTGCCTAACTTAGCTGAAGGCTAATTGATTTTAATTTAGCTTGTTTGTCTTTTTTCCTGGAATCCTTGAGACTTTATAGTCTTTGATGTATTGATTCTCTAAACATTATTAAGAGGCTACATTGTGCAAGACATTTGATAGGATCTACAGGTAAAACAGCTGTTCTTAGGAGTCTAAATTTTATTGGCTAAAATATATGGAAAATATGTAATAGAGATATTGCCAGACCAAGGAGTTCATCTCCCTTCACCCATGTCAATTAATAGAGAAGTGAATGAGAGATTAACAGTTTCACTTTTATTTACAGAAAAGCCAGCAAGTCTGTAGAGCAGCAGGGATATCTCCTCAAAGAACTGCTTTTCCCTCCTCTTTTTCTTTGTTACTTTCCCCCCCACAGTAATAATATACATCAGCAATATTATTAACATACACATACACACACACACACACACACACACACTTCACCAGATTCTTTCTCATAGGTTATAAAGTTACACAGTATCTTTCTATCTTAAAGTGGTTATATTGTCAAAAAGCATTTTTACTCTAGACTGAATTTATAGCTAGTCACTGTACAGGTTGACAGAGGGCACTTCACTGGGTAGACAGACTGGCCTGGATTCTTGACCAATACCGTGGAGTCCAGTTCCCCAATTTATTTATGACAATAGGCCTTGGAAGTGAGTAAACAATCTCCAAATGTCAGCATGTAGGCTCATTCATCCTTGTTAGGGCCTGACCAGCATGAAATGGCTATTCAGATTAACAGTGGCTGGTAACAAAGAGAGTAAAAATAATAAGTAGGATACATTAACCAACCTCTTTTTTTTTTTTTTTTTTTTTGTGGAGACAGAGTCCCACTTTTTCACCCTCGGTAGAGTGTGGTGGCGTCATGCAGCTCACAGCAATCTCCAACTCCTGGGCTTAGGCGATTCTCTTGCCTCAGCCTCCCGATTAGCTGGGACTACAGGCACCTGCCACAACGCCCGGCTATTTTTCTGTTTTGTAGTTCGGCCAAGGCTGGGTTTGAACCCACTACCTTCGGTATATGGGGCCGGCGCCCTACTTGACGAGCCACAGGTGCTGCCTCTTTTTTTTTTTTTAGAGACAGAGTCTCACTTCATCTCTACCCTCGGTACAGTGCTGTGGGGTCACAGCTCACAGCAACCTCCAACTCCTGGGCTCCAACTCCTAGGCGATTTTCTTGCCTCAGCCTCCTAAGTAGCTGGGACTACAGGTGCCTGCTGTTTGGCCAGGGCCAAGTTCAAACCCGCCACCCTTGGTATATGGGGCTGGTGCCCTACTACTGAGCCACAGGTGCTGCCCTAACCAACCTCTCTTTATCCACACCTCCGCACTACCCTTCCCAACTTCTACCATCATTCTGCTCTCGTTTCCATAAGATCTCATGGAATCTTTTCTTCTTGTATCCCCCATTCCTCTTCCATCAAATTGATAGTTCTAAAATGCAGAATGGATTATATGATTCCCTGAGCCTTAAAATCTCTCATTAATCAATGCCGTTATGTGCAAAATTTTTACAATGATATATTAGGTGATCCACTTAATCAGCCCCCTCCTACTTTCTTGTATTGCTACTGTCCATTTTCCACATTCCTAGCACCTCAAATGGTGGTGGACTGCTGGCAGTTCCCCAATGTTCTTTTGCTGAGGTGATACCTATCTACCCACTCTAACTGGTAAACACTTTCGAGATTCATTCAGTTCAGGCTGCTTTTCCTTGAGGCCTTGTCATGTGGAAATAATTATTCCTACCTTCATGTTTCTTCATTCCTGCATGGCACTTGTAATACTTTATTGTACAACTATCTGTCTTACTAAACTGCAAACTCCTTGAGAGCAGGGGTCATATCTAATTCAAATGTCTTGCACAGAACTTTGAATGGTCTTATTCTTCCACTGACATGGTTGAGCACTAGAGTTTTGGGAGTCATTGTATAGGATGGGGAATGAAACCACAGGATGGAATGAATTTGCCCTGGGGGAAGTACCACAGCAAGAATTATATTTATTGATGTCTTACTGAACTGAAGGGAGTAGGATTTTAGGTTTGACCCAAGGGCCTGTGTGCTTTCTGCTAATCATATGAACATGAAGAGGTTCATTCTATTTAGCAATTACAAATTAATAACTTAACTCTGGGAAGAGAGATGTCAGGAGGAGATTTAGGGCTAAGCCAAACTGCAATGAATTGAGGAGGTAAATGATTGATGGGAAGAGGACAGAGAGAGTACACTGGTTGTTCTCGAATTTTCAGGTATCAATGACAAATACATTTATAAAAATTAGGAGACTAACCAATTTCTTGTTTTAGCAACTAGGAACATTAAAACAAAGTGAGACCTCAACATCACTAATCATTAAGGAAATGCAAATCAAAACCATAGTGAGATATTATCTCACACCTATCAGTATAGCTATTATTTAGAAAAACAGTGGCCGCTGCAGTGAGTGCCATTATGGAACTTCATTGCAACCTTGAATTCCTGGGCTGAAGCAATCCTCCTGCCTCAGCTAAGACTGCACCCAGCTTATTTGTCAAAAAATTTTTATAGAGATGAGATCTTGCTGTGTTGCCCAGGGTAGTCTCAAACTCCTGGCCTCAATTGATCCTCCTGCCTAGGCTCCCAAAGTGCTGGGATTCTAGGCATCAGCCTATATGACTATCAGTTGGAAAATAAACTTTCTTCTTCTGAGGCCAGGTGTGGTGGCTCACTCCTATAATCCTAGCACTCTGGAAGGCCGAGGCTGGTGGATTGCCTGAGCTCAGACCAGCCTGAGTAAGAGTGAGACCACTTCTCTAAAAATAGCCGTGCGTGGATCGGCACCGGTGGCTCAAGTAGCTAAAGTGCCATCCACTTATACCTGAGCCGGTGGGTTGGAATCCAGCCTGGGCCTACCAAACAATAATGATGGCTACAACCGAAAAATAGCCGGGCATTGTGGTGGGCACCTGTAGTCCCAGCTACTTAGGAGGTGGAGGCAGGAGAATCGCTTGAGCTTAGGAGTTGGAGGTTGCTGTGAGCTGTGATGCCACAGCACTCTGCCCAGGGCGACAGCTTAAGGCTCTGTCTCAAAAAAAAAAAAAAATAGCCAGGCGTTGTGGCGGGCGCCTGTAATCCCAGCTACTCAGGCTGAGGCAAGAGGCAACCTATGTATATATGGCCCACATATTATTTTATTGAGAATTTACTAAACTGCCATGTCTCTGCCCTTATAAGGATTATACAAGGTACTACCATAATCTTCGATACAATCTTCTTTAGCACTAAGTATGTGCTAAAGATATATTTGTGTGCCTTTTAAAATAGTAGTATTCTGTAAGCAACTGTATTATTACATGAAGATAAACACATGTAGAGAGATGTGTACAATCAGGGCGATTTTCTGCCCCACTATACCTTGTTCCTCTTCTATTTTCAGTCTCTAAAAATCCTGAATAACAATTTTCACTGCTTCCTTTGTTTATGGCTTCATCCTGAATATCATTTGTTTCCTATCTGAGCCATTAGCTTGTTTTTTGTTTGTTTTTGAGACAGAGTCTCACCTTGTCACCCTCGGTAGAGTGCTGTGGCATCATAGCTCACAGCGACCTCTAACTCTTGGGCTCAAGCAATCCTCTTGCCTCAGCCTGAGTAGCTGGGATTACAGAAGCCCACCAGAATGCCTGGCTGTTTTTAGAAAAGGGGTCTCACTCTTGCTCAGGCTGGTCTGAGCTCAGGCAACCCATTAGCCTCGGCCTTCCAGAGTGCTAGGATTACAGGAATGGGCCACCATGCCTGGCCTCAGAAAAAGAAAGTTTATTTTCCAATTGATAGTCATTTTCTCCAAGAGTAGAATCAGAAAAAAGAGATCATTTTGCCGATTGAAGAATGAAGGTGCACAGTTCTTTTAGGGCCGTTCCCTTTTGCTTATGAAATTTACTCTTAGTCCCCTTTCTAAAATTACTACTTTGCTTCTAATAATTTGTAATAGAGATCTAACCCTGTCAGAAGGGTTTTTTTGAAAGACTAAACAAATATATTATGAAAGGCAATTAATCAATCTCTCTTGCTTACTCACAGATCTCTAAATTCAAACTTTAGTGCTCCCCAAAAGAGGTATGTGAGTTACTGAATGAGGACCTTCAAAGATCGAGGTTTGAACAGCGACAGAAGGGGATTAGTCTTACTAAAATTCTATGATGAATAATTTAAGCTTCTTTTTTAGGGAAATTTAGGTATGCTCTTGGCCTGGAGCTGATCATGAGCTCTACTGAAATGCTTTTTCAAACATTAAAATTGAAGATGGATTAGTTCATCTAATAAATTATAATCTGAACAATGGAGTATATATAAGTGCTGAAATGATCTTTAGTGACCTTATCTGTACTTAGCATCATTAAAACATCCAAAATACTTTGCTAATGTTTTCATATATATATAAATGAAACAAATAGTATAAATTCATCCTAAATGTTGGTAATGTCAAGATATTTATAGGAACATATGTGGTTTAAAGGCAGAATTTGAGTTTTGGTATTATGTTGTAACTTTCTAGCTATTATTATTAATAGTTACATGTGGCATAGCCAACTTTATTTTTAATGACTGTTGCTATTTTTTGTGAATTTTGTGTCATTTTTATTTGCTGTCTAAAAGTTCTATTTTTGGACGTGGTGTAAAGGGATTTTAGGAGTTTTTCTTCATTTTTGAGACTGCTGGCCCTTACCTAAGTCTTTAAAACAATCAGTTTTTTGGTATGACTTGAAAATTACTCTAGGTATGATTATTCTTTCATGAAAAATCAGAAAGGAAGTAATTGAAAAGGGCAATTCATATTTTTCCAACATTACAAGATTGAGAGGAAGGTTACTTTTTCGGTTAAGTCTGACTATAGTGTGGATAGATTCATAGAAAATTTTACAATTTGACACCACTAAAATATGGATAAATAGAATATAACACCTTAGAACATCCACAACTGACCTCAAAGCAAAAGACAACCAAGTATCTCAGTGTTGATTTTAGATTATATTAATTTACATTTTGGTATTTAACTTTTTAAAAAATGTCCCTTTCCCCCTTCAAATAGAAATGATAGTAGATCTCTCATTAAAGGAGAAAATGAAATACAAAAACTATTCTGTTTAAAGCCTGGAAATAAAATAATTTCACTACTGTCTGATATGACTTTCAATAAAATCTTCAACATATTAAAAGCTAGATTTTAATGGCTGCTTAACATTTTCTCCTTTGGAATCATAATAGCCTGAAGGGTAAAGTATACTGATGGTAGCTGAATCAACTTTGTATGGCCTGGGACAGATGAATTAACCTCCTTGTACCTTAATTTTTTTGTCATTAACAATGAGGATAATAATATCTCTAATTGTATTTATTTATAGAATTAGAAGGTTTTAAAAATGCAGTGGACTCTGTAAGCTGACCACACGAGGGGCTGGTGGTCAACATAAGGAACTTGTACTGATAGGCACATGTGTGCATGTCCAGTCTATGGACATGAGGTCAACTTAAGGAGATGGTCAGGTATGGAGGTTCTTCTATATATTATTGCCTCACCTAACATCTCTAGCCATAACAATTTAGCTTTAGTAACTCTGAATGAAAATAAGTTTTTGAATTAACAACTTTTTGCCACAACTATCATATTTGCTCTGACAAGATACAAAAAAAGTAAACAGGATGGAATTTTTAAAAGAAAATGTCAATATGTATGCATCTATAAATAGGTATATATATACTGTGTGTATACTTCCCATAATAAGTTGATTGTAACTTCACATCATAGTCAGTTTCGGTATTGTGTAGATTAGTGAGCTGTGAAGAGTGAAATTTCCTTTTAGTTCTTTATGTTTGATTCTCTCTGCTCACATCTCTTTGGGTGCATTGAAATTCTTTACTAGAGATTCATTTCTTTGGATCTTGAACACTCCGGCTTGCAGAGCCCTTAGAGAAAAACTGATAAAAAGTGTGACAAAATTTGTAAAGAAGTGAAAGGAATTTTCATTGAAGGGCAAGATTAGTGCTGGTGAAAAGAATCAGTGCATGTGGGGACTGCTTTTCTCCTCTTCTTTGAGAGGAGAAAGAGTATTCAAAAGGGCTGGGAAAGGAGAGGGCCAGAAAAAACCAGAAAGAAGAAGCCTTTTCGTCTAATTTTTATTGCCACCTTGACCTGACCTGACCTGACTCTGATCTCATGAAAGGAGTTGGGAAAATTTATGGGAAATCTGGATTCCTAAGACTTTAAGGAATAGCACAGATCTGACTCTGGTCTACAGAAGCAAATATTTTAATTTTTCACTCTGTTTTTGAAAGTAGAGGTGAAGAAATTCAGATAGGGATACAACAGATGAGAGGATGCTTCAGTATGAGGCTTATGCAGAGGTAAAAATGGAGGGGGGAGTTGGAGCGTTTGAATTTAAGCTGCCCACTTTATAATTTTTCTAAGGCTGGCCCAATTTCCTGATGTTTTTTTTTAACTGTTCCCCCTGGGGCCTTACAAAATAATTACTACATCAACATGATTACTAATGTTATCATTAATCTGATTATATGATTTTTGCTAATCTGTTTCTCAAATTGTGTGGCTTAATGCAATGATTCTCAGCCCTGGCTGCACATTAAAATTACTTGGGGAGCTTTCAGAAGTCTGATGCCCAGACTAAACACATCAGAATCTCTGGGGCTGGAACCCCAGACATCACTGTTTCTTTAAAATAGTTTTCTGGATTATTTTAATGTGGAACAGCCCTTAGAACCATTGGCTTAATGTATTTGCTTTCTCAGGTGTAGTTTTACTACAGTGGTTCTCAAATGTTTTGGTTTCCATACCCCTTTCATTAGCAACAATTATTAAGGACCACAAATAGGTTTTCTTTATGTGGATTACGTCTATCAATATGTATTGTATTGGCAATTAAAGCAGGCATTTTATAAACATGTAGTTATGAATTTATTAATAAAGTACATGATAAATAATGCTTTTTAAAAAATAACTTTTCTAAAGTAAAAAGAATTTACTGAGAAGATAGGTATTGTTGAAATTAAAAACTGTCTTTAATGTTTGACTTCTTAGAAGACAATTGAATTTCCATATTTACTCATGCATTCCATCTGTTATGACCTTTTATTTTGGTTGAAGGTTAGGAAGAACATTTGACCCCACACAGATATGTAGTAGGAAAAAGGAGCAACAACTTAATAGCCTTCTCAGATAAATTTGTATAATCTTTGTTATTAAATCAAACCAAGACAAATGGTAGTGTTGTAAACATTAGTTGCAATTTAGAATCTGAAACTATATAAATAAACTTCTTTACTCTACCCTGATCTTTCTTATAGTTTGAATGTGTCTTTTCTTTGTGATTTTGTAAAATAGTGAATGATGCATTTTGAAAATAATGCCTCATTGAGTTCAGCAAATATTTCAAATGTTGAATATTTCATTGTATATAATAAATAATCACATTTGTTAAAATCACCAATTTTGACAGAAAATTTGTTACATGTCAGGAAATAGTCAAACTTATAGTGACAAACACAAGTTTTCCAAAATTCCAATTTTCACTTGAAATTATTGGAACAAATACTGTCAGTTGTTTTCCCTTGACGGCATAGATATACTATTCATTTTCAAGCAAATATCTGCTAAATATCCAAGTCTGGAAAACTATAATTTATCAGCTATGTTTCTTTTAATTTAAAACGAAATTTCATGGAAAAAAAGCTGATAGTTTTCCCTGCATCAAAAATAATAGTGCCTTCATGGGTTGATGGGCACTTAGGTTGTTTCCATGGAATACTATTCAGCCATAAAAGGACAGAGACGTTACATCTTTTGTATTAACCTGGATAGAGTTGAAACACATTCATCTTAGTAAAGTATCACAAGAATGGAAAAGTAAGTATCCAATGTACTAAATACTAGTATAAAGCCGGTAGACAAACTAACATACACCCACACAAGGGAAATACTCAATTCACATTGGAAGAAGGGGGAGAAAGGGGAGAGGGGAAGAAAGAAGGAGGATTAGTGTGCTCAAACTAATGGGCACAGGGTGAGGGTATATGGCACACCTACTGGGTGCAGGACACAAAGTACAACAGGAACTTTACCTAACAAAGGCAAACATTGTAAGCTAATCATTTGTACCCTTGTATAAACTTAAAATAAATAAATAAAATAAAATAATGGTGCAAGGGCTTTCCCTTGAGAAAACAATTATCTTTTGGTATGCAGCAGAAGTGCTTTATATGTTCCTCCTATTTTGTCATGCAGTTAATAAAAAAGCAGCATACTTGCAATTCATGCTTCCAGTCAATATGGAACTGGAAGCATTTGTCTTCCCATCTTGAAAAAAATACATTTCACAAAAATAATGTTCAAATAGTTGGATGGAAAACAGGCATCATAGGAGAGGAATGAAAAAGGGGAAAGAAATGAGATGAGCCTGATATTTTCTCCAGATCACTTGAAAATGTGCCATGAGAAAGTCTCCAGGATGTGGTACAGGTGGGGAAATCGGAACTGAGCTGGGTGAGCTCCATGAACTGAAAAGACAGAGTTGAGAACATGGGAAGGTGACGTTGCTAGAATTTTTCAGGACAGAGGATGGGAGGAGAGAGAGCTTCATGGAGTGAGAGCTTCAGAGATCAACAGAGATCTCTCCAGGCTCTTTCAGCTGAGTACTGGTCAGTACATGCATGTGAGGATACTACTCAAGGACAGAGAAAGAAACACCAGGAATGAACAGGCCTAAGAGCCCTGCGGTGCAGACAGGGTTAGGAATGTTGCATGTCTTAACCAGAAAATGTGGGGGGAAAAACTCAAAATACAAGGAACCAATGGCCTTCTTAGGGAAACGTTACCTAAGAGGTAGATCAAATTAGCCCTGGATTGTTTTGCTCTGCCACAGCTTAACAAAAGTTATAAGCTAGTCTTTAAAGGATCAAACTGTTTCTGATTCAATTATGCCTGAAAACAAAGATCAAGAATACTTCAAGAAATACAAAAATGCTCACAACCCCAGAAGGCAAAATTCATGCTATGTGGTGTCTACTAAAAAATTATTAGGCATACGAAGAAGCAAAACCAATCTGTAGGAAGAGATACAGAAATAACACAGATGATAAATCAGCACATAAGGATATTAAAATAGTTGCTATAACCTCCATTCCATATGTTTGAGAAGGTAGAGGAAAGGATGAACGCGCAAGGAGAGACATGATTGAGAGAGGATACCTGAGAAGGGTGAGGTCTGGGAGAACAGATCTTCTCAAGGAGAGCACAAGGATACACTTGCAGGGTCCTCTCCATGGTGACTCAGACCTTAGAAATTTGTAAACTTAACTTCCTGGAACTGGGAAATTTCCAAGTTCTGTAAAATCCTGTAGCTCTGTAGGGGCTAGACTAGCATCTCCCGCTTGATTCAAACTGGCCAATGAGAAGGGTATCTGTGGAGTGGAACTTCTTGACTGTCAATAAAAAGGAAAAGATCAAGCTAGATGGGGAGTGCGGCCATTTGGAATTCTATGCCATAAGCTCCCAGCTGGTGAATAAAGCCCTTCCTCTTATCAACACGGTGTTTGGGTGCTCTTTCTTTCTGTTGGGCCTTGTCTTTCTGCAACATTTTTGGTTCCCTGACTGGGAAGCTAGCTCACCCTTGGAGAGAACATGCACCTGCCAGTTGCCGCCAATCCTCTGGACACCCACGTGGGGGCCCCTGGTCGGCCTGGGTGACGTGAACCACTGAGCGCGCCGGGGAGGCAGTTTGGCCTCCCCGTGTGGACGCCTCAGCTGGGCTGAGAAAGGACCCCGTCGGCGGGTCTTCAAGGAGTCAAACACCAGGAGGAACTGGCATGGAGGAACAGGTACCTACACGGGGAGACATGGAAGGTATGATCGATCTGGGGATACCACTACGGTTTTAGTGGAAGAAGGAGCCTGATCAACTCCTTGGGCATTAGATTGCCAGCAGGTCTGTTGAGAGGTGTGTGAGAGTGTGTGGATGTGGTGTGACTGAGAGAACTCTGAGGGTGGAGTTGGAAATAGGTTGGAATTGTATGCATGTGAGTGCTTAGAGAATGACTGAGATGGGTAACAACAGGTGGGGTTTGCCCCCCCATTCATGGGGTGAAATGAATGTGTGAGTGTGCCCTTCTTCCCTGCTCCAACTTTGCCCCCTGGCTACTCTGAGAGAGACTGGAAGTTCTAGGTTTTCTGATTTTTGTCTTTGTTGCAGCCACGTGGCCATGTGGGACTTGGGAGAAAGTGAAAAGACATTAGAAAAGATGTTGTTGTAGTTTTGTTACTGGAATTTCTTCAGTGAATCTTTAGTCTCAGGAATTTGAGAATTGAGCCTGCAGGCCACAGATCAGTGATAAAATGGCATTCTGTTGGACTGAGGGACATGCAGAGGGAGTGGAGAGTGCCAGAGCTACTGGCAGAGGGGCTATGCCTTGGAAAGTGTTGCGATTTGGGCAGTCTGGTGAGCCCTGGATGGCATTTGAAAATCTGAAGGAAGAGAGTGTGACTCTCATGTTGGACGAGGTTGTACCCATATGACCAACATGTCTCCAAGGTGAACAGCCGCTGGAAGGGGGGAGGAGGCCCAGGTCAGAGGTTTCCTGCATAAGTCCTTTTTCTAGGGGTGAGTAATTGGCCTTGAGAGATATTTTGGCCAGGAAAAATACCTTTACAAACTGAATGGGTGTTCTAGCAAATGAATGAATGCAGCCCCTCACCTTGGACAAGGTTTTTTGCTTTGCTGGTTTTTGTCTGGGGAAGGGATTAGGGTATGTGCTCCTTAGTCAGGGTGGAGCCATCCAAAATGTTTAGGACTGCTTTGTTCATGGCCTTGCTAGGGCTCAGAGGGTTTGTGGCTGGAAATGGAAGTCTGATGTCTGAGCTCACCTGAGCCTCAAAAAGGGGGGTTCCCTATCCAGCCCTGAGTGGAAAAATCATGTATCAATGTTATATCTCATAAAATGTCTCTCATTTGTAAAATGTAATAATTTGGTTGTTTAAATTGTTGGGGAAACTGAGTCATTGTCAAAGGATAAGATTCTTGCCTTTTAAACCTTCTAATTATCAGTTTGGCTGAGTGAATGGGTGACTTCATGGTAAACTGGGATCCTGCTTTGTGGGAAGTGAGTTTTTGAGAGTAAGGGAAATTAGACAGAAAGGAGAATGGCATTGTGTAAAGAAAGAATCTTGTGTGATAAATTTTGTCCTGAAACAGAATGGTGGTATAAGAAAGTGAAAGGCAGGGCAAAAGTTAAAGAAAGTTTAGAATGTTTGTAGATTGTCTGTGCAGGT